>AYEL01060879.1:0-102818 GCA_000484575.1 Olivierus martensii | reverse complement strand
CAAAATTCTATTATATTAGAATTAATTTAATTAAAATAAAATTAGAAGTGTTTTAAATTTAAATACCTGTATAAATAAAATGAATTTGTTACAAAATGATTAATCTTGAACTAAAAAATGTCTGCCTAATTAATATGGACAAGAGAAATTCAAATGGTAGAATGATGATACTAGATTAATAATAATAGTGTAAAATAAAAAAAATAAGATTTATTTTGAAATCTGACATTATTTTTAGAAAATTTTATTATTTAAATATTGAAATACAAATTAGTAGAATATTTAAATGCATTAGTGCTAAAAATTTATGGCTAAATATAGTAATCTTATGTGCGTTTCAGAAAAGATTATTTCTAGGAGCAATATCTGAGAAAATATTTGCCCTGGAAATATTATTCTGTTAAATAGCCATCTATTGATCAAGAAATCATTCTTCAAGAATGCTGAATACCTAATTTAAATATTTAGGCATGTAAAGTATTTTCTCAAAGTAAGAATGCTGAATACCTAATTTAAATATTTAGGCATGTAAAGTATTTTCTCAAAGTTTGCTATATATTCTGACAATACAAAAGAAAACATTATTTTTTAATATATATGAATATGGTATAAAAATAATTTATAACTTTATACATTAAGGCAATTTAAAAAATTTATATAGATTTTTATAAATACAAAAAAATATATATATTTGAGGACTTAAATTTCTCACAAAAATTGCTAAATAGATAATTTTTACAATTATATGATAACAGTTGCTATTCATAACTACATTTTATAAACAAAAAATAATTCTGTGCAAATGCTATATTTAATATAGACACATTTTCAAATGAAGTTTTTTAGTAATACTGCAGAATAATGAATAAAATAACCTTATAAATAAAAGCGAAATTGCTTTTTCTCAAACATCAAAATAAATCTATATGAATAACTTGCTTATGGAGCTAATTTTTTGAGAAATTTTGATTTTGAATAAAATAATATTCTTTTGAAAAATTAATGTAGCTTTTTTTGATTATTGGTATGTATTTAACTGAAATCTACCAAGTATAAATGAATATTTTGATATAATATATTTTATATGATAACTAATTTGAAATATGCTTCTTTAATCATAAACAAATTGACTTATCATGATTATTTACTTATATTCATACATTGATTGTTTTTTTACTTAAAAGAATCAAGATTTACAATAAAATTTTGTATTTTTAATATAATTGCAATCTTTTAATGTATGCACTGTCTGCATTTTTTTATGAGTGGAAATTTAATTCTTTATATAAAATGCTTCTTAAACTTATATTTGAAATATTTAATGAAACTACAAGAAACACACAGAATGCTATAGAATTTTTTTAGTGATGCCCTGATAATTTTAATGTTTTCCAGTATTGTACTGTTCTTTTTTATTGGAAGCTTTTTTAAATCTCTCTAATCCAGTGGTGCTGATTATTACTTTTTATCACAGATCCGTTATCAATATCCAAATATTTATACAAAATGAACAGTGATTTTGATATTAAGGATAATTTTTGTCCTGTTAAATATGAAATCACACAGGAACAAAAAAAGTACTTTTTCCCATGTTCAAATTTCCATGGGGAGACTGTCTTCCTTGCCCCATGGAGTCAGTACCTATATCTCTATTATAATGAATTAAGATGTGAATACTACTGGATTATTATAGGTAATGAAATGATAAAACTCATTTTTCTAGTAAACCTTAATGGCAAACAGATGTTGCACACCAGCTCCATGATTATTAAATGCTAAAAACATAACATAGTCAACAACAAAAACAAACAACATAGGCAATTTATCTGCCCCTCAGGGTTGCTGAGAAAATGATTTTTATAATTTCTGGTTTCTTTACTATATATTCTGTACAGGCAATCCCAACATGCATAGATTCATACTTCCTAAGATTATTTTTAGGTAAGGATCTGGATTTGGGCCCCCTCCAGAAACTGGAGGTATGGAACTTGGAATTGAATCTGAATCATCCAAAATGGTAAGCAACTGCTTTACCATGAAATCTATGTGCTTATTCTTTAATATAACTATTTTTAGTGTTACATAATTGTAACGCAGTAGTGCTGTATAACATATACTTTGACACTATACATACATTTTGACTTACATAGGGTTTGTGGAACAATCTACCTATATATCTTGGAAGTGCCTGAATTATTATTGAGTTTACATTTATTAAAATATAAAAATATGCAAAATTAAGTTAATTTATAATTTTGTTAAATAATTTTTATAAGATATAATAACAGAATAATCAAATTTAAATTATATATCAAAATATCTGTTTATATTAATTTATAAGACCCTATTTATATGAGAAAGTATAATTTGTACCAAAATTTCAATTTTGTATCTATACCCTGCATTTACAAGAAACATCTACATAGCAAACATTTCAAACTCAAATAATGCATTCTTTGTTAATACAAAGAAATGCATAAAGCATGCCAATGATATCAAAGATCATGTAAGCCTGTTTTACATACTGTATTTCAAATTTAAATAAATTCCAAATAAATAAATATTAAAAATTTTTTAATGATTTATTTATTTCTTCTAAATATTAAACTGTATAATGTGTATTTTGTGAATTTGAATATAAAATATAATTCTTTAAAGAATTTAATTTAAATCTGAATATCCTTGTGTCAGAGCACATCATATAAATCCTGGTGACCTTTATATCAGCTTTTCAATGAATGTTGTGAATTGTTAAATATACAACAAACAGCTCTAGGAGAAAAGCTTTCTTAATAAAATCATGTAATAAAGAAGCACTATTAGCAAACAGTAAAATGGTTTTGATCTCTCATATAGATCCTTGTCAGTACAAGAAATTTATATGAGAGATTAAAAATATTTTACATAAATAAAAAACTATTTCCTGCTAATAGTGCTTGTTGATTACATGAGAAAAATTTTATTTCTTTAGAATATTTTTAACATACACAAGGTCATTCTCAGTAATACTAATTTATAGAATGTTTTACATATATTATAATAGAGTAAAACAGCAGTTGTCATTTATTTGCTGATCATACAGAAAACAAGCAAGCTACATGTATAAAAAAGCTATGAATTTTAGAGAATGCTATCAAGATATTGCTATGTTTATAATACTGGAAAGCTTTATTTACATATTGCAGAAAATGATAAAATTTTATATCTGATTTAGCTTTTTGTTTTGTTGTGTATTAATCAATTTTATTTTGGGAAGTATATAATGAATTATGAACTGACATTTTTTCATTGAATTTATAGTCTTTTGTAATGCTTTTTTATTTTTTATGCATGATATTCAGTATTTATATTATACTATTATTTTTTAATTTTTATTGCAAATTATTATTAGTTTCTTTGTAAATAATAAATTATGAAATTTTTGAACAATGGCATGTATCTTGTAATTGCAAATTTACTGACTTTTGATTTGCCAATACTTTAGTAAAAATTTTTATAAATATTGATTTACCAATAATTTATAGACTCAAAAGGATGATAAATTGAAAATGATAAAATATTAAGAAAATTTGATTCAAATAAAATATAAAACTAATATAAATAAAATTTAACTCAAAACATTTATTCAAAACAATTTTTATTAATATAAAAAATACTTTGAAAAAGTTTTTCTCAGAAGATGTTTTTTGTTTTAAATAGATTCTCAGAAATGAATTTAATAGGACTATGGCTATATAACTGCAACATTATTTCCACACATATCATTCAATCATTGAAAAAGATCTTTCAGATTTAATACTTGTTGACCAATTAATCATTAGGAAATCAAAATCACAGAAGAGTCATTTTTAAATATTTTCCTCATATTTTATTCTTCTTGAAAATATATTAGTTCTTTTCTTATGACTTCTGCTGATTTGTTTTTTAAGATTTTCACAAGCAGTTAGCCAGATTAGTCATGTGGAAATGCTTTGACTTTCCACATCTCAAAATTTTTATGAGGAATCTGAGATGGGTGCATCAATCCCCTTCTTCTACATTTCAATTGATCCCTCCATATGGTAGCCTATAGTAGAGCCTGAAATGGTCCTATTATATAGTAATCAGTATGATTGGAAAGTGGTATTAAAAATAAAAAAAACTTCATACATTCAGTCATTATCTTTCTTTATTGCTAGTTGAAATTTTACTTCATAGACAATTCATTTTTTAACATGAATTGCTGGTAATTTGATAGATTACCAATAAAAAAATTACAAAATATATAATAAAAATTTACTGGCAATTTTTGTACTAGTTACTGATAACTGGCAAATTAGTTTACTAATATTACAGTCTAAGAGGTAGGGTATTCCAGAGTCTATATCACAGACAGTCCTTATCCAAACAAAATCAGGCAACAGCTGAAGGATGACTCCCCCAAAAAAGTTTGAAGATATGAAAATTAAATAGTATTGAAGTACTTTTGTCTTTGTAATTTAGTGGTATTTTAATATATTTGAGTAAAAATGAATTATAATTTTAGATCAGAAACACAATATAATTTTTCTATTTAAGTTATTGTATTGATAATTTTCCAAATTTATGAGAATTTAATTCACATGCATTTTTCAGGAATCTCATAAATTGGAGTAAATGTATATTATAAAATTTTATTCTGGTTTCTAACTTGGTAATTTTTATTCTTTATAATTTTCTACTTCTGATGAAGGTATGTTTAGATTATCAAAATATCTAATCAGAAAATAAATTTATAAATATCTAAAGATAGAAAAGATAATCAAAATATTGGTTTAAATTTTATTTTTAATTTAATAAATACAGGTAATTTTAGCAGGGGAAAAAAAAACAGGTCAACAATAGTTTTCCAACAACTGATGGTCTGGCACCTCTTTTAATTCAGATAAAATTATGATAAGAGAAATAAAACTGCAACATTTATATTTATACTAATTTTATTTTCAGAGGTGGCTCTAGATATGAGCCACATAGGCATAGTTCAAGGTGTCAAACTGAAAAGCTACAAATAATAAAATTAAAATTTTTATTATAAAAGTTGTCAAGTATATACTTGGACAAGATTAAACTTATTTTTCATCAAAATTAATAAAAATAAATTTTAAACCATTTTTGGTATGTTAATTGTATAGGGATGAACAAATTAAGTTGATTAAGGATTTCACTTTTAGCTGACACTGTTTATTTTTTATATTTGAGTTTCTAACAATCTTTGGTGCTTTAAAAAAACTACTGTGATTAGCAGATCAAAAATATATTTGGTCAAATGCTAGTGAATTATTAGATGTGTTACAGATTATTATTGCTTGATTATTCGGTTAATTCAGCAAAACAAATAATCTGACAAAACTGAAGAATTGAATGTGCCAGAATATCAGTTATTGATTTATATAAACACTGAAAATATAAGAAACTGTCATTATGATCACAATAACTTGATGTAAATAAATTAGATAGTATCTATTTATTTCATACTTAAATTATCAGATAAACAACTTTTTACTTTATATTATTTATCATGATGATCAGGGTTTGCTCTATTTAGCATAAAGAACATTTTTAGATATAATATTATGGCATATGATAATCTTAATATTGAGAGTTAGTTAACTATCAATAGTCTAATGTTACAGTAGTGTTATAACATTATTACACTACCATTAAAACTGCAGAATTGCACTGTAAACTGAATTATAGTTTCAATTTATATATTTTGTCAAATTTTTATATAATGTTGAATTTACCTATGAAAATTAATTTATATATTGTCAGATAGTTATTTAATTGTTTAAAAAGTATTACAGTATTAGCAAATTTTAATTTGCATTAATGAATGATTTAAATATTTATAAATAAAAGAAAATAAATTTTAACTTGAATAGATCAATTTATTAAATAAATTATGATCATAAAATAAATTACATAAAAAAATAATTTATGGTTTCCTTAATGCTCTTATCAAGGATCAGTTTAAAACATCAAATATTATAATAATCTGTAATTTTACACAATTAAAGTTTATAAAAACTCAATATATATAATAATAAAATTTATTATTTTTTATAATTTATATAAATATATAATTTTTATTAATTATTAAAATAATTAAATTTAATATTATTTTTTTATTATATAATTAAAATTTATTTTTATTTAATATAGAAATTTGATATTTTATATTAAAATTTTAATATATCTAAATTTCTATATTATTTTATACAATATCTACAGTAGGCAGGCACATTAGAGGCTAATTGTTTTATTGCAGCATTTTAAAGAACAATTCTTCAAATAATAGAATGTTTTAATTTAAATTTTAGTTTTTATTGAACGATTTAAAATTAAATCTCGTTCACTCTCTCGAATTTTATGGTACAAAGTTTCAATTTTTTCTGACCAATCTTCTTTTTCTGTTATTATTTTGCCTAAAGATGATGCTTTACTCAATAATATTGGCCTATTAAAAAATTCTTTTTATTAATAAATACCTTTTCTCATTTATATATCAAAAATAATTAAAATTTAAACATTCATAAATTTTAACTAATATAATATGAAAAGTAATGAAATTTAAAATTTGAAAGTATAACAACAAAATTATTTAAATAATTTTATTGGTATAAAGTGATTTTAATCTCTCTTATATATGTAATTAATATATTTTTGCTTCTTGTTATATGAATATTTGTCATCTTAAAATAACACTAATTAAAAGTCACCTTTTAAAAATCATATTATTAAATACATAGGACTTTTAAATTTAAATTAATCTATTTAATTTTATTTTAAAATTTTATTAAATAAAGTTACCTAATAATATCTAATAAAATTTTAATGTAATATCATGTAATAATTCAAATTGCTGGATTAAAAAAATTGCTTCTTTTATAAAATTTGCTAAAATATTAAAATAACTTACACCAATCATTGTATGTATAAAATCATATTTCATAAATCTATCAATTTTAATTTATCATTTCAATTCATATTATTATACTATATTAAACTTTACATTTTTTCCTGTTTTTCTCAAAAGAAAAATTAAAAATAAGTTTTAACTAATACTAACTTAATATCAGTTGATTCTCTGGAATATACATTTTTTCTATAATCTGAAATATATAATAGTAGAAATATTTAATAGTTCATCTATTTCAAATTTAAAATTTTTAATAAATTGATTTATTTTAATGTTTACAATATAAAATATTTTAACTTAAAATCAAAAAATAATTTTAATAAATTTTGTACACATGCTAGAATTATATTCTCTTCTTTGTATTAATTAAGTAAATTGAAATTTGTACATCTGTTACAATGCACTAATGTAAATTCACTCTTCATTTTTCTCTTCTTCACTCAGAATGATTATATGCACAGAAAATAGCAAAAATTTTTAAATAATTCTTATTGCTTTCAATAAAAATGACAAGTATCTCTAATTTTTTTGTTTTTTATTCTCTTTTGTTCATTGCTAAAATAAAAAAACTGTCAATATTCTTAGCAAAAAGCATACTGTCTTATTTTAATTTTATTATATACTATATACAGTTTTCTCAATAACTATAACAAAAATAAAAAACAAAATATATTTTTAATTATAATTAGCAAAAAAGTTAAATATGAAAAGCAATGATATTAGAAATTGTATGAAGCCTTTTAGTAGTTAATGTAATAGAAGACATCTTACATTTCCTCAGAAAATGTAAACCTGACTGATTTCCAGAATCTTTACTAAAAAAAAATGAATTTTTCTAAAAAAAACAAGTTATTTTTAATAAAAAATAAAAAGCTGGAATATAAAGAAGTTGAATCATCATTCTAAGAAGAAATTATATCTATTATTTTTGACATTATCAAAAATAATAGATGGAAATGCAAATAGCACTTTTTAAATCAGATTAGAAAGAATAAACACCTGCAAAATAAAACTTAACAATATAAAAGTAGTGCAGGGTATAAAGCAACTAAAAATGTAAAATAATTTTGTCTATATGAAAGGATTACAAAAAAAAATATTTCATATGCTTATAAGATAGCTGAAGAGAATAAATCTTTCAATGATTTTGAAATCAAAATAATATATACTTTGTCTGGTTCCTAACTTATTTCTTGCTATTTTAACAAAGTTAGATTAGCAAGAGCCCAGAAACATCAATGGAGAATAAATTTTCTTTTTCAAGGAATGATTTGTACCGAATAGATAGCTTATTTATAACTATACTTAATATATTTTGTATAATCTTATTGATTATTATCTAATTTAAATTTTATATTATGTTTTTAACTAATATGACAGTCCATTCTTAGAATATTGTGCACTGTGTTTAAATATGAAAGTTAAAGAGGTAAGAAGTTATACATAAAAGGATTTGGCATTCTTATGTTCGACAATCTATATATGTAAAGTATAGCTGATGAGGACTTAATAAAGTCGAAAGCGCTACTAAATTTTGTGTGTAAATTTTTCCTCTTTTAATCAGTGCTAGAATGAACAGTATTATAAAAGGATTTCCTGTATATTTTGAAAAATTAAAAAACTTTGTAAGCTAGATTTTGTTTATAAATATTTTGGTAGGATTATTTGCTATATTCAAAACCATTATTTCTTTAGTAATACTTTGATTTTAATTTTTTTTCATATACAGTATAATAATTATACAGTATACAGGGTGCCCACATTTCTGTGGACCAGGTATTTTTCTCGAAAACTATCGGGCATATGTGAAAACTGTAAAACACATGTCCTGTTACATTTTCCTTCCAAATTATAATCCATCATTAAAATTTTTTTCTGCACAGCCTCTCATGTAGCGAGTGCTTCAACTTTGTTTTCTTGAATGGAAGTGTATTATTTTTCTAATGGAATCTGATTCCTCCAATTTTTTGTGGAATTTTCGTAGGAGAATTATTTTCCTACGATCAACATTTTAGGAGATATTTAGGAATAAAGAACCATTCAGAAAGGCATAATTTGATCTATGATTAGTTTATGCCAGTTTTAATGTTTTTGTATGAAGCAACTAATAAAGTTCTGTTGAGTTTTTACACTACAAAGAGAAACATGATAATATGAAGTAAGATATACAGTACTTGGAAAACAGAAATAGTTCCTATTAGCAACAATGATCTATCTCCAATGCTTGAGCAGACTATGGATCCCACATTGGTAGAACTCAATGGAATATGAACCAAAGAATTTATCTAGTGCGTGTATCACTTCATTGAGGATTTGGAATCATCATTCTCGTAGATGATTGTCTAATGAATAAAAAAATGGTAATCCGAAGGTGCAATGTCAGGGGAATATGGGGGGGTGCATTAATGTTTCCCAACCAAGTCTGATAATGGTGTCACGGGCAACCTTATCAACATGTGGCTTGGCATTGTTCTCTAACAGAATGACATATTTTCGGTTCACAAGTGCTTGCTCCACGGTTTCAGTTTTTCATGTACACATTCCAGTTGTTGATTGTGTACATTTGCATTGATTATCTGGCTAGGTGGCAGCAGTTTGCAATGTACAATAACCTGAACAATTCACCAAACACAGAGCATAACATTCTGTTGATGCAATAGTAATTTTTGTTGTTTGGGAGGAATTCATGTGGTACCTACCATGGACGATGGTACCATGGAATATTGTAAAGGACCCACCTCTCATTGCAGGTCAGTACTCTGTCCAGAAACGAACCATTCCTTTTATAAGACAGCAGAAAAAAACAGGCATTTTACTTATGTCGTTTTCTGAGACAGTCAACTCAGTGATCATCTTCCCACTTTATATCATTTATTAAACTGATAAAGGTGTGGCCAAATGGTTTTTGTACTACAGTTGAATGCTTCTCCCAATGTTTGGCCACTATCAGACTCAATAGCTGTCTTCAATGTGTATTTGTCTACAGCTTGTGGACATCTTATACATGGCGTGTCCTGGAGGGATTCATCCCTGTCCTTAAATTTGTTAAACCACTGTTATATTCTCCAGTCATTTACCATATTCCTATCAAATGCCTGACATATTTTTCTTCATGCTGCAAGCTTCTGTTTCCAGTTTAAATTCATATAGCATACAAGTGTGAATAAACATGTTTGGTGTTCCCATGTTTGACCTGCTTTCGCTGACATCCCCATTTAACTATGGTGATCACTACCAGCTGATTAAGAGAGGAAATGTTCACAATGGATTTGTGAATCCATTACCTTTCTCTCATCTATCTCACGCTGAAGGAAGAATGCTGTGGAGAGCACATGCAATTTGATCATGTGAAAATTGGACAGAACTTTAACAGTTGCCTGATAAATTTCTTCATTTGCTTTCAGTAATACCATTTCTAATACCCTCTTCTTTAAATGAATTAATTTTTTCTTAATATTATTCAAAATATGATTAAGTTTATACAGTATGGTCTATAAAAGTAAAATTATGTCTTGACATGTTCACATCTTTTTCAATCTTACAGAACAATCTGAGAAAAACTTTTAATTTTTTGTGTAGCTTTTTAATCTATTATTATTATGTGGCAGTGCATTCAAGTACTCATCATAATACTAACATCAACTATTTTAAACAGAAGAACTGAAAACATCATATTCTCTTTGGCACTAATATTTATAGTGAAATTTAGTTCTCAACATGAAAAATTTCAACAGTAAGATATAATAATTAGTGTAGGAATGATTTAAAATTGAGATCTATGATTTTTATTAGAAATTTATGTGATAGTATCGTATATGTAACTACAGTTAAATATCTCAACTTTAAATCATTGTCAATAAACAATCTATGATATGGTTTTACATATCGTAAATAATTTATTTATTCCTAAGTTAGGTGGCTGGCAGTATGAAAGCCAATAGACAAATCCTTGGTCCAGTATAACATATTATCCTAATATGAAAAAGAATTTTAAATGAATTCTCCAATAATTTTATACTTTTTATAAATCTTAAAAAATTTTCTACATTACTGGAAAAAATATATAAACATTAATAATAAAAAAAAAAAACGCTTGATCCATAGAAATGATGGCATCAAATTATAACTTTCTGAATGGTTTCTTTATTCCTAAATATCTCAAAAAATATTGGTTATAGGAAAATACTGTATTACTTTGAATTTAAGCCGCAGTTGGATTTTAAAGTTGGAGAATTGGAAAAAATGATTTATAATAGGTATTGAAAAATAAGAAACATTTTTATCTACTTAAATAGATACTAACATATATAATAAGCTACCTAATTTATTGCGAATCTTCTTTTAAAATAGCGCCAGGTATCTTCTCCCAAACATGTTCTAATCAATATTTCATCAATTCTGTTGTCATCCATGCATTTTTTTGTGCTCGAATTATTTTTTTGTGCTCGAATTATATCATCCATGCATTTTTTGTGCTTTATTATTATAACCTTAGGAAAATTTTCCTTGGATACAGTTTGTTTTAAAATAATAAAAGATGGCAATTTGTTTCCATCAGCAGTTATAAACAGCATTATAGTAATTTGTAATTTTTCTTATAATTAAAATATGTCCAGATATGATGCGATTCTACAGTGCTATTATCAAACAGCAACTGGATTAAATCAGAAAAGTACGAATGGGGACCACCGAATAAATTGTTATCAACTGTTGTAAATACTGTGCACACACATAGAGCGTAAAGCAAAAACCCGATCGTTGGGGAGTGGGAATCGGGAGAAATAAGATGTTAAAATATTCGCTTTGAATTTAAGCTGCACTCATATTTTATGACTTAAAAATTTGAATAAAAAGTGCAGCTTAAATTCGAAGTAATACGGTAATTCCATCATGAAAATTGCATAAAAAATTGGAGGAATCAGATTCCGGTAGAAAAATAATACACTTCCATTCAAGAAAACAAAGTTGAAGCACGTGTTGTACAAGAGGATGTGCAGAAAAAATTTTAATGACGGATTGTGATTTGGAAGGAAAATGTAACAGGACATATGTTTTACAGTTTCCATGTACACCTGATAGTTTTCAAGAAAAATGCCTAGTCCACAGAAACATGGGCACCCTGTATATAATTTAATGTGAAATATAAAACTTGGGAAGAAATGGCAAACAATCATAACTATTAGCTTACTTAGGATTCCTATAAGACAACATACTTCTTATTATAAACTGTTATGTTATATATCAGGGGTGTTCAACCTTTTTTACTATGCAAGCTACTTTTCTATACTAAGTTATTTGGTGATCTACTCTCTTATAAAGATCACGTTCACGTATCCTCAACCTGATATTTGATTATGTGCAGTTTAATGCACTCACTCACCCAACTCTAAAAATTTTATTTGTGTATTTAAAAACTTATAACTTTTAATTATTTTAATTCAACTAATAAAACAAATATTGAAATAATTGAAAAATCAAACAGATTGATGACAGACTTATATGCTGGTTAATTAAAAAAAATTAATGTGCAATTTGCCATTGTTGGAGCTCGCAATATTTTCATCGCCAGGTTGATATGAAGAAGTGGCCAATGGCAGACAATCATCCAATTGATCATTTGTAATTTGGTTTCTTGATTTTTTATGACATTCATATATGAAAAAGTAGATTCTGACAAGTATGTCGATCCAGAACATGACAGAACTTTTGGCGGAATATCAGTTAATATTGGAAACTTTTTATGTGTATATTTCCAAGTGATAAGAAAATTAATGATTTCACAATTTTAATGAAAAATAAATAAACAATAACAATATGCTTAAAGTGAATTAAAAAATAATATAAATAATGATAAATAAATTATTGTTTTCAGTTTTAATTAAATTTGTAAGAAGAATCAACTTAGGAGGAATAAACAAGAGATCGACTGGCTGATCGCGATCGACGGGTTGAACATCCCTGTTATATATGATAATATTCAACTAAAATTTAATTATAAAATTGTAATTTTTTGTGAAAAAGTCTAATAATTTACAATACAATTAGCATTAACACAAATAAAAATTAAAACTTTTAATTAAATTTAAATCAAATCAAAATATAAAACTATTATACATAAGATAAAAAGAGTACCATTTGATAAATCCAATGATTCAGATAAATTACTATTAAGAGATGAATAATATTCAGTAAGAGTAGGACATGACATATACTGTCTTTTGCTCTTCTTCTTTGAGAATAATTCTAATTCCTAAAAATTTTATTGAAAATTAAATTAATGAAATTATTGTTGAAAATTAATATTTAAAAAAAATAGATAACCTTTCTAGAATTATTATAAAAAATTCTGAGATTTTTAAAGATACTATGGACAACATATAACATCAAATTTCAGTGTCAAATTTAAAAATCAAATCTACAGAGAGAGTTGAAGAAAACAAAATATTGCCAAAACATTATTGGTATTAATAATATACAACAACAAATTTATTAATATAGGTAAAAAGTTTAAAATTCTGTTAAAGAAACTTTCATAGCAATAATAATTTCTATAGATAAATAAAATTCCAGAAGATGCAAATATAAATTGAATGCATAATAAATGCATTCAATTTATATTTAGCTTTACAAAATTTATAATCTAACCTGCTACAATTCTCTAGAAAACAATTGTTCCTTAACATATATCCATAAACATTAAGAATAAAAATTTTTTCTTCTCTTTCACATTCCTTTATTGAAGAATAAAAACTTATTTTTTATCCAAGAGCTGAATGTTTGGAATACAAAATAATCAATGGTTGATAATTAATTCACTTTCAAATCAAAATCGAAAATAGACTGCATATCATCCCTGCCATGGCAAACTAGCTAAATTGCATTTATGACTAATTTTAGCCAAGTATTTCCCAATGATTGCATTTTATGTGTGTTTTGTGTGTCCCTAGTATGGATTTAAAAAAATTAATGAAAATATTTTGTGTTGTAGGAGAGTAAACGTAATTTTCTAAATGTCTTAAGTATTTACCATGTTGTAGAAATACTGTGTTATGTGAGGGTTTCCACACTTTTCAAATCATGTTAGAATAAAACTGTGTTGTAAGAAGTCATGTTATAGGAGAGATATCTGTATTTTATTAAAAATATAAATAGCTCATGTTATAAATCTAAATATTTAGATTAAAACTCATCTTACCTTATCTAAAACTGCATCTGTTAACCTAAAAAACTGATTGAGAGGTTCATTTGCCTAAAAGAATAGGAAATATCAATTTTTAATATTAAATAAATAGAGATTAAATAGATGGTGATTATAGATGGTTGCAAAGTCATAATATTCAAATCTATCAATAATTCTAATTAATACCTAATGATTAATTGACTTTACAAATTCCAAAGTCCTGTATAGCCAGGTTTTCTAAATATCCAGAAAATAATTTTCAAAATAACTAAATTATTCTAACATTAATACAACAAAAACACAATCAAACTTTCATAATTGTCAAAAGTAATGAACAAATATTAGAACTAAATAACAAAAAGATATTAGTGCACCAATAACTAATAAATTGAATAAATTCAAAAATAAGCAAAGTTAAATAATAAAAATAATTGATTGAATCCAAAACACTTATAAAAGCATTAAAAAACTTTATTGAAACAATAATAAAGTAACAAAGAAGTTATAATGAAAACTTGATTAATTATCAACCCAAGAATCCAAAACAATAATAAATTTATTAATCAGAAATAATAAATAACTTCAAATAATAACTTATTTTACTATTTCCACACACTGATACAAGAAAAACAATCAGTTGTTGATAACATAAGAAAGAATTAAAAATAACTCATACAGCATGCATTTTAGCTCACCTTTCTGCACTTAGTGTATAATAGTGGCTTTTAAAAGTCCCATGTCTGGCTCATTGACATAAGGTCATGCAACAACTTTAATTTTTGGATAAATGATAAAACAATTTGTGTCATCATCATTACATTTTCACAATAATTATTTCCCAATTATAAATCATTGATAAGAGTCTATTCTATAATTCTTGAATAGGATCAGTGATATTAATTTAGAACAGATGATATCAGATAACAAGTAAGTTCATTGGGAAGATGATAATTCTTTTTCGTAACTTATAATTTTGAATTGCCTGATGAGAGGATGTGAAATGTAAGTTAATCCTTAAACTAAATAAAATACTCAAAATAATAATAATAATGAGAAATAAAAATAAATTAGGAAAGATCAGGATTAAATCTTCACAAGGCAATCCTTAATTTTTGTAAATCTATGTAAATTCAATTTTACATAAAAAAAATTCTGATTATAAAAATTTTTGAAATAATCAATTAATATAATGCAATACTGTTATTTTATATGATAATGGTGCTAAGAAGTGTATGATAAATGTATTGATAATATAATAATTCTAATGATACATATCACTAACTGCTAATAGTAACATTATTATATGTCATAATAACTATCATAATAAAATTTATATTGTACATATATATTTCATATTAGGATAGTGGTTCATAACTGGTGTTATGCCAACTTGTCACAAGTTTTCCACAAAATTATGAAAGTTCTAACAAAAAAAAATGATTGTAATTTGTTAAAATTTTAAATTATTTCATTAAGTAACACAACATATTTTTATTATTATTATTTGACCTAATGAATGAACTATAATATATCTTACAGCCAAGTCACAGCAAATGGGCATGTAATGTATGTATCACATAAGCAATGAAAAAAAATGTAGTAGTAGCAATGATCAAATAAAAATATCCCTTGAGATTAAAACAAATGCATTTTTATATTAAAATGTTATATATGAAATGAAAACTTTTTTTAATTTGCTATTTCGTTATTTTCAATATAAATCCCAAATATGCATGATATATATATAGCAGTCCTGGGATTGACAGTGAATTGAAAGATCAGTGAATCAGATTTTGCTTCCTGAAAATTTGAATTTTGTCAACAGATTGTACTCTAAAAATTAAATACAACAATGCTTCACATAGTCTGGTTTCACTATAGTCTGGATTGTAATTGTTAATAAAAAATTTCTAATTTACTTTATTTTTTTAGAATAAATGTGTAATGTAAGTGTGCTTGCTATTTACTACCTATACATGACTCGAATAGCCATTATGATGAGCTGAAACAAGCAAGCGGCTGCTCTAATGTTGTCAAATTTATCTGAACAACATTTGTTTAATAGTGCCTGCCTCTCAAGTGCAATGTTGTCAGTTGTTTACCGCAAACACTTAATTGAATCATTGAATGGAACGAATACTGGGCATATTGGCATTTGTGACTCATCAGCCCGCGACTGCTCAGTTCAAGTGGGAATCCGCCTTTATGCAGAGCGCTGCTCTGTGTTTGGCATGGCGCCAAGCAGCCGACTTAGAGAAAGCAAATGCATTCACCTGCTGGGCGAGCCGTCTTTATTTATTCATCTTTATGGGCTCAGATTCACTTTCTGTCCCCTTCTGTCTATTATAAATCTTTATAAAAGATTTTAATGTTTAATGTGTATGAATAATTATTAATGTAAGAATTTACGATTTAAAGAAAGCATGAGCAAATCGAAAATTTCTTTGAGATTTCTTGGAACCAATTATAATTTTTCCTGTAGGTTACGTACCTCAAATAGTCTGGTTTCAATTAATCTGGTGAGAAAGAGGAACCAATTAACCGGACTATGCAAGATATTGCTGTATTCAAAAATAACTCTTCAAGAATTTTGGAATTTAGTCCATTAAGAATACCCAGCTCTATCCAAAAAGTCCTTTAAAATTTTGTTACAATTTTCATCATATCTATCTGAATTGAGATTCTCAATATTAACCAATATTTTAAAAATTTAAAAATGAGAAATATCTACTTAATATATAAGAAGAAATGAGGATAATTATATTTCATATTAGATTTGATAATGCTAATATCTATAAAAACTGTCAAGCACTAACATCACATTAAAATTACCGAATATACTCGTGTATAAGCCGAGGTTTTCCCCAAAAAAATTTCTGAAGTGGGGGGTTGGCTTATACACGGATCAAAAAAATCAACTTTTTTTTTTGACTGAAGAAATTGAAGTAATAAGCAAAACCATTGAAGTAATATAGGTTATTGAACGTCTCTTGAAGATCATGAAGGAAATTTTGCAATAATTCATTTAATACAATACCAGGTAAATTTTATCTTATCCCAAAGCGATCGAGTGCGTCACACTGCCAACTCCAACCTGTGTCTATATACTGTAATCAAATAGGCAACGCTGCACTGCTTAATACGACATGACACGAAAATTCGACAATTGATCGAGAATCTTACTTAGGATTCATTTTTGAGTGAAAAAAATATATTTATTTTTCATTATTATAAATTAAGAATGTTTAATTCATTCGCTAGTAATCCATAAATGCTTATTATATTTAACTCATCGATGATTTAATTAAAATAGATTAAAAAGTAACTAAAATAATATTTAAAATAACGAAAAAATAATAATTATTTAAAATCTGTACTGAAAAATAACTTTAGTCTATCAAAAAAGTTCATCATAAGCAAAATCAAAACTTCGAAATCGCACGCTTAACATCTAAAAATCACGTTGCACACATCATCTAACGGTGTTATGACATCATCATTAGGATGATCCTCTCATTTTAAAATACAATCAAAGATTTAAATACGATAACTCAACTCAACTAGACAAAATACAATGTAAGGGAAAATGAAACTTTGAACAGTCTCTTGGGAGCCGTGTGACGTATACATATTCCAATGGAATTTTCACTGTGATGCTTTAATATGAAATTTTTTTAGAAAAGAAAACAGTTATTCAATAACAACAATAAAAAGAAAATATTTTTATGTAAATTATCAAAATTTATTACTATTCGTTAACTTGATATTTTCTGAAATGATGTCACCCTAATGACAATATCATACATCGACATCAATCTCACTTTGGAGTAAAGTACCCAATGCGATCAAGCGCATTGCGCCGCCGAATCCAACCTGTGTTTGTATAAGTGCATCAGGTAGACGACATCGTGCTGCTGATGTGCCGCAATGCAGAAATTCTCGACATTAATCAAAGAATCTTAAGTAGGCGTGCTGTGCTGAATCACTTTAGCTGAATTATTGTCGAGAATTTCTGTGTCGCGGCATTGCCTATCTGATGCACTTATACAAACGCAGGTTGGAGTCGGCGACGCGACATGCTTGATTGCTTCGGGTAATATAAAATTTTACTTTTTAAATTATATATTGGTGTTTGTATTATAAAATTCATTTTATATGATATATTTAAAGTTTCAATAAAATATTTATTTTGGCAAATGACATTAATATATCGGTAACTAAAAGTCAAAGATCACGTAATTTATCAGTTTTCAAAATTTTATCGAATTTTAAGTGCTAAAGTCTGGGGATAGGCTTATACATGGGTTACGTATTTTTACCGATTTTTAAACTCTGAAGTCAAGGGGGTCGGCTTATACACGTATCAGCTCATATTCGAGTATATACGGTAATCTAAATCGATACTATGCTTTTTAATAAAATAATTATTATATTTACTATTTTTACAAATATAATAATCATTTTTTACTATTGTTGTTATTCTTAATAATTATTATTAATTTTTATTTTGTAACAAATTATCTTAAGTTTATTATTTTAATAAATAATCTTTTTGACTTTTTACTACTACAGGCAATCCCCAAGTTATGTAGATCTTTATGTAAGGTTAGTTTTAGTTAATGAGCCTGGACAAACCTTAAACTTTTTAATTCTTTTTGGAAAATCTAAATAAATTAATATAAGATATTTACTAACCAGATTATTAGAAGAATATTTATTTTCATTTTTGTGAAAAACTTCTTTGTGTATAAGTTGTTGTGTTCTTTCTAACAAATTAGAATTCCATTTATTTTGTGAAATTCTGTAAAATAAACATTCATAACAAATATATAATATACTGAAGTGAATTGAAAATCACTGCCCATAAAAAAATTCTTGGATTCTTTTAAAAATTTTTATTTTGTTATATAACTCAACTAAAATTTATATTGTCAATGTCAAATCAAAGGTGTAAATTCCATAGAAAAATGACAAATATAATATATGACATTCTCAATTATAATAAATTGATATATATTTAAGAAGTTATAAAATAATATATTTTATTTTTTATATTGCAATGCTCATTTAAAAAAGTAAAAATTATGCATATAAAAGTTATTTAATTTTAAATGTTGTGAAATTTCTTTTAGGCTTTTTCTCGTGGTTTCTTTGGAGGTCTGCATATTTGACAAGACTGGGAAGTTGGAGATCAAAAATGCAAGTTCCAGTAGATTGGTTAAAAACACTTCTTTTTGGAAGAGACATTTCAAGACTTTGAATTTCCTGTTTAATAATAGATTTTTAGCATTGAAATATGTATATTTTTTGTATTTAATAAATTTTTATTAATAAATTGTGTTAATTAAAGTAATTTAATAAGCAATTTCTTTTCATATGGAATACTTTACTAAGTTGATCAATTTTTTATTGCTTTCTTATTCCAGTTTTGAACTGAATTTTTATTAATAATATAAATATCAATATTTAAAGAATTAAGATAATTGTTCTAAAATTATATTAAATCTTGGTATAAAATACCTGTTCCAATCCTAAATACTTTCAGACTCTATGTTAAGAATAAATACTGAAGAAAACAAGATGATGTATGCATGAATTTTTGGTTGTATTTTTAAGTAGGATTAACAACAATCATCAAACAAGATGATTTCTTTCCTTTATACATAATAATGGATTTACCTACTCATCAGCTTACATAACTGGATGTTCTGAATTTCATTTGATTGGTTTTTAATCTTTATGAAATTTAAAGAAATGATAATTATAGTTACAGGTTGTTGACCTACTCATCAGCTTACATAACTGGATGTTCTGAATTTCATTTGATTGGTTTTTAATCTATTATGAAATTTGAAGAAATGATAATTATAGTTACAGGTAGTTCTCATCTTTGAATTAATTTTTTCTTGGAGTGTGCTGTAAAATAAGAATTCATAAACCAAGAACCAATTTCCCATAGACATAATTTTAAAATTAAAAGTTCTGTTCTCAGAAAAGTAATTTGACCATAATAAAATTAAGGCAAGCAAAATCAATAGTTTGATTAAATAATAATTTGTGTGTGTAAAAGCATGAAATAAATAGCTTATTTTCCCTTAAAATCAAGCAAATTATAGTAGTAAATTATTTATCATAATTATTAAAAGAATTTTTATTTTCCATTATTATTAAAAGCATGTAAATTATCTTCTATACAAATAAATTAGTACCTTAAGTAGAAATCAGGAATGGAAGTTGTTTACTAATGTAAACAACTTCCATTCCTGATTTTTATTATTAAAAGCATGTAAATTATCTTCTATACAAATAAATTAGTACCTTAAGTAGAAAATATACCAGTAAAACCAGAACCAAACCAGTAAAACCTACTTAATATACCAGTAAAACCAGAGAGCATACTACTACTATTTAGTGTCATTTTAATTTTTCCAATTTCATAGCAGACAACAGTGTTTTTGCTATAAACCCAGTTGTACTGTATTGTATTGCTACATGTGTGATTTAAAATGCCATTTCTTTCAATGATTTAAAGTTATTTATTGCAGTTGATGATATTTTTTCAATTTTTTTTGACACTTCATATTTAAAAAAAAACTCATAAATCCAAGAACGTGTTAATTGAGATATTTATTGCAGTTGATGATATTTTTTCAATTTTTTTTGACACTTCATATTTAAAAAAACTCGTAAATCCAAGAACGTGTTAATTGAAAACTCGTAAATCACAAACTATATGTATTCAATTATGTGAACTGATAAATTATGAATAAAAATTGAAAATAAATTTTTTCGGAGATTTTTGATAAAATTATAATTGAGAGAGAGAAAAGTTTACCGATGAGAAAATCTGGGATATGCAGTGTGACTTCAGAAGCGAAAGAAGATATATAGACTAGATTTTTTCAATATTTATGAATGTAGAATAATATCTCCATGTGAATTTGATTAAATGAAAATTCATCTTGTTTTGATAATGGACTAATTGTTGTTTGTTCCAACTGATTGATTTTTGTCGGCCAGATGGCAGCGAATTTTTAAATGTATCTATATAGTTTGTGTTGCTATGGCAATGTTTTTAAACCTGATAGAACAACTGGCGTTCTTTAGAACGATTGTAATATTCGTTATAGTTAAAGTAGCTGAGGAGGATAATTATATCGAAAGCGCTACTACTTGTAATAAAAACTTTATTCTATTATACGTTCCTGCCTATGAGTTGTTTTTTATCTTTCTTAGTCTAAGATTATTAAATTAAAAATAATAATTTCAGATTTTATCGGAAAAAGAAAACAATATTTTAGTTTGCTAGATTTTTGTAAAATATTTTATTGCAATAGGAAAATAATAAAGACTTGTTTCCTAATGCATTTGCTATTCGGTCTCTTAGGTGTGACGTCACACCTCTGTGCTCAGGCCTTGTCTACTCTAGGTGGTGTTGACCGGGCCCAGTACCCCGAAAAAAATCCGGAATGCGAACCCGGGTCCTCCTGCGTGGCACGCCAACGCGTTACCACAGCCAATATTACAGTGTTTAATTGAACCATTGAAAATACAAGTAAATCGAGTCCAGTTCCAAGAATATTGGACCAAGTTCACATTCTGCATCTCGGTTTCTGTAACAACATAAATTGACGACGTGTTTTAAACTTGGAAGTAAAATTCTAGTGTCTCGACCGATAAAACTTCAAATTAAAGGGTTATTTCAGAAGTTTTTCCGTTATTCTTAAATAATTGAAAATGAAATGATCATTTAATATCATTAAGGTCAACTCTAACGGCCTTTCTATTAAATTTCGTAAAAATTCTCATAGATATTTGAATATCTACTATTTTTAAATTGAATGTCTTCAACTAAGTATAGAATTAAAATTGCTACTGGTTATGAAATTCGATCATCTTTATTGCTTATTGAATTTCGTAAGTAGTAGTACAAATAGTACTAGAAAGATCTAATTATATAATTTTCTAAACCCGTCCGTTATTATGGAATAATTAGATGCTCAAAGAAACTCACCAATCTGATGAAACATATTTGAGCTATGTATTTAATAATGTAGTCTCAGATTTTCGTATCATTTCTATTAGGAAGAAACCTGAAAAATTTAATGCCCGATATTTTAAATAACTGAAATTGCAAAATTAATCCAATGTCGAGGTCACCTTTAGTTACCTTATAAGTCTTGAATTTCATAAAGTTCAATTTAAGATTTTAAATGTTAAGAAATTTCAGAAGTATGAATGATCGTTTTTTTTAATGGCCGAAATTACAGGTTTAATACAATAATGTCATTAAATGCCAGCTTCTATGGTTGAGTATGATGTCAAATTCTATAAAAATCCATTAATTAATTCAAATTATGATATTCCAACAATGTGAAATAAAGCTGCAACCAAGGAGCTTGCTACTACTATTTTTAAACTTGTAGGATAGATTCGAACCGAGAAACGTTTTGTCTTTTCTTAGAAATTTCAAAATCGATTCCCGATTCCATAATAAAAAATGACAAAATCAACTTCTTTGGAGCTTGCTTTTTGTGGGTTTTTTTTGTTTTCTGCAGAAAACAAAAAAACACCACAAAAAGCAAGAATTGTTGTATTCAGCTAACAATTCAGCAGGTGTGCTTTCTCCAATGTAGCTGCCGGCGATTTTGGCTAGGTCAGCCAACTCGCTTTAGCTCTGATCGCTCATTGGAGCGCTCCTTCCAATCTATATACAACTTCTTTGGTATCAATCTTATAAAACAGGAATTACTAAATTTTTATATTGTTTAGCGTATGGCTATAAGAATGAGCAAATAGTCCTACGAGGTGAGGAAAAATAATATTGAGCAAGATTTTACTTTCACCGTTTTTTAAATGAGAAATTGATGCTAGTGCTGTATTCACAACAACTGTATCGATGTAATAGTGATTAAATATATATAACAATTTAAGATTGATGCAAATTTAGGCTTAAACATTAGAAATAGTCAATAAGCATTCATATATCCAACCATAGATTTTATGTATCCAACTATTTTATTGCCTATGTTTATTGCATTGTAACAGGTTAAGTAAAATGCTACCTTATATTTTATTATTTGATATTAATAGTGTAATTATGCTCTTGTTTATTGTTTGATTATAATTTTTGTCAAAAGAATAAAATTTTATTCCTTCCTTTTATATTTATTACTATTTCATAACTCAACATTTTTTTAGCATAAAAAACATTATTATATATATTTTTTTACAATTCACTTTTGATGGCCTTTAAATCTATTGTTCTCCTTCCTCGAAACATTAAACTATTAGGAAAATGCGAAATTTGGAGTATTTTGAGTACTTCATTCGAAATTATCGAAAATGTGTATTTATAAAAAATTATAATAATAAAATGGTTTAATATTCCACATTTGGGTTCTACACTTTTTTTATTAACTATTAGAATCTGTTCATCACATTTATTAAAATAAATGGGCTACGTCTAGCCACCAAAATAAAGTCAATTTATTATAGCGTTGAATGTATGTTCGCGAAAGCCTACCAAGAATCTACTCAAACAAACCTCGGGTTTTCTAACATTGAGCGTCTCTTTCAGTCTATATATAACTTCCTTGATTGATATTCAGTCAATCGCATGAAAATAGTTCGGCTTTTCACGCAAAGAATCATTTCTGGAAAAATTTTCATAAATAATCCTTACCTATTCATTAGTCCATTCTCTATATCCGGCAGTCCTACTTATTCTCCAAATGTGTGGGTAGCCCATGGACAACACATAAAGATGATCATCCATTTCAGTTTAATCCTTGTTATTCATTTGTCTATCATTTTCACACTTGTACAGCACATATTTTTCTGGCCAAAAAATGACTCCACTTTCCACTTTATAAGAATATTAAGTGACGGAGCGAAACAAGCTTTCCACAGGCTGCCCACATTTGAGGAGGGATCAACCGGATTGTGGAGGATGAGGATCGATGAACTGGGCTCGCATCCTAAGATAAATATTTTCAAGGGGTGGGACCCGAGATTCGAACCCGGGTATTCTAGAGTAAAAAAGCCGAAGCGTTTCTACGTGGCCAATCCATCCTAGGATCATAATTACCCAAGTTGTATTTACTTTTTTCGGCATCCTAAGATAAATATTTTCAAGGGGTGGGACCCGAGATTCGAACCCGGGTATTCTAGTGTAAAAAAGCCGAAGCGTTTCTATGTGGCCAATCCATCCTAGGGTCATAATTACCCAAGTTGTATTTACTTTTTTCAACTAAACTTTTTTACGAAATTCTGCTTCTCCTGTCCTAATTTAGTGTCATTCTAGTTGCCAGGCTAAAGAAGGCTCTAAATAGGGGAAGTTTAATTAAAGCCACCCTGTATTTAAAGTATCGATGATTTAGAGATAATGAGAAATATACTAACTACAGAAAAAGTATGTAAATTAGATTCATTCAATGCAGTATTGATTTTGCTTTTATCATAATTTCATATATACTTTTTTAAATCAGTTCGTTTTTTATTCAGTTTTGAATCGTGTTTTTATTTTCATGTAGAAGCACGATTCAAAAGAAATTTCATTCCATTCAGAACTAGAAAGCAGATTTAGATAGTACACTGAAAGCTATAATTAAAAAATGATTTTCTCAAACATTAACGAAATCTAGTTTTTTAATGGTCTAAATGTTTCCTTTTTTTTTAAAGATTTAGTCTAATTTAATTATCTCCTTGTAAATTGGCAACATTTAGTTGTGCAACGATTCGTTTCCTGGCGTTCAAGATAAGAAACCGAAAATTAATATGAAAATGAATTCTGTTTTATGATAAGAGGAAGTGTGGAAATTATTATTTGCATATTACCTTTTACGAATCAAAAGTTTACATTATCAAAATGTATTCTCGAATAAGTTAACAAAACTTTATAATTTTGAAGCGTGAATTCTAAGAAATGGAATCCGTAGTTATAGAACTCATATGTTTGGGTTTCGATTTAGCATGTTTCACTATATTTTATAGTTTATATAAAAAGGGAAAGAAAAATATGGAAGAAATGAAGGTATGTTTAAAATTTCTAGTTTTCGTTTTTCCTACATATAAATTTGATCATAAACTTAGAAATAATAACACTAAGTTATTTCCAAGTTTAGTCCTATTTCAGTTAGTTAAAATAGTAGTTTAATGATGATGATTGTTTTGATTTTCGTTCTGGCTTTTATGGTGGTTTTATTTCGTTTAATTTAACGTTAATTTCAAATTAATATTCAGTGGATAAGACAGATAAGATAAAATTCTCAAAACACCCACTTCATCTCTAAATTGAATAAATGATAGATAATCTTAAATTACCCAGCAAGATTTTTGGAATTGGTCTTCATGAAGGAAACAGATTTCATTGAAAAGATTGCTCATAGCATTTGTATTTTATTAGAGTTAGCATGTATGGAAACACCAAGATATAATTTAGGATCAATATGATATTTTCAACCGATATTTATAGTTAAAACTGAGAAACCAGGAATTTTCAGCGATAAAAACAATGAAGAATGTGAAGGATAGATACGGTAGGCTGGAGAAGTCGGGCATCTACCAGATACCTTTAAGGAATATAGACAGACAAGAAGACGAAGTATATATAGGAGCAACGTCAAGAAATCTTAGAGACAGACTGCAAGAACATGAATCCGACATAAAGAAGAGACTGTTAAGTACAGCTCTGGCTAGATGGGCATATGAGCAAAATATCAAGATAAAATGGGACAAGTCAAAAATTATCCAGAAAGTCAATGATATAAAAGAGTTGCACACAGCAGAAGAAATTAATATCCTAGCAGGATCAAAAAACGGAGCAGTGATAAATGCAAGACAATCTTTAGACCTTCCACTACCATGGAAATATGCCCTGAGGCACCGTATAAATTGAAATGGAGATTTTAATCTGAGAGCATCTTGGAATGGAAAGCTACTTTAGAAGTGTGCTAGAAGTGAGACAATAATTTTTTAAAACTATAACATATGAAACAGCAATGTGAATTTGTTACCCTTTAAAAAATGTATTAATGTGTTGTTATAGTGTTATGTTATTTTAACTTTAGTTTTAATTTGATGTTTCTTTAGGCTTAAGGTTTTATTAATTTTTAAAGAGAATGCTTGGATTTTGGTTGTAAAAAGTTTGATATTTGAATGGTGTGTATGAAAAGTCAATTAATTGTAAGAGCTGAAGATGGTGTGCTAACACCGAAAACGTTCCTCAATAAAAATTTATTTTAATAGTTAAGCTGTTTTTTGGTCTGCTCAATGGTGCTGTAGTTCCGAAAGATTAGAGATAAAAACAATGTAAATGGAAAAAATTGTGTGATTTCATACAGGTAGATCGTAGATTAACGGAAATGATTGAATCGGATTCGGAATGTAAAACCACATCGAAATTCGTTAGAATTATCAAATTATCTCTTAAATTTCTGTAGAAAACGTAAAAGTCCGATTCATAGGCCCCAACTGAACCCAAATTTTGGACACACAGTTTTGTATAGAATTGTTTTCTTGATTTTTGAAACAAGTAATTTCAGAAAGAACTAAAATTGTCTACTTTCCAAAGGTCTCTTTTTAATTATTGAATAATTAAAGTTATGAAATTAAAATGTCATCAAAACAATCTTCAAGGGTTTCATATGCAATGGACTGAAAAGAATTTCCCAGAAATTGGGCACATATCTTGATTAAAGGGCCTCAGGCCAAAAAATGAATTACATTTTTGGATTCAGCATCATCAAATAAGGGGGTGCAATATAAAAAGGTCAGCCAGATGGTTGCATGATAAAGCTGTGGCTTACTAGCCTGGAGGATCTGGATTCAAATCCAATCCCACACCACCAGTTTTTCAGGAGGGATCCAGGTCCAGCTTGTTGAACCCCATCCTTCAACCTCCGGTGGCCCCATCATGGTGTTGGCCAGCCTGTGATGAGCTCTATAAGTGGCCGCCGCCAGATAAAGTATATTCCTTGTACAATATGCGGCTTAATTATGCAACTTAACCTAATCTAACCAATACAAAAGGGATTGAATTTCCAGTTGCGGTCAGTCCTTACCCGTACCAAATTAGCTCTTAAATTTTTGTAGAAAATGTAAATTTTTTTGTATAAAAGACATTATATATAAGCCAACTGAAATTGGAATAGAAAGGAAATGCTGGATTTTAAAAGTATTCTCTAAAATTTTAAAACAGGTCACTCTAATTCATTAAGCATATGATATCCATGGCCACACTCTTCTCGGGGCTTTCAACAATAATAATAATTTAAAATCATAATAGGTATATCAAAATTATTTAAAAATTCTCTTTTATGAAAGAAAATTATTTATAAAGCTATGTAATTTGACAAAAAAAGGGTTTTCTTATTCTATGTAATCAAGTTGCTATTAATTAGGAAGATAAAAATAATAATAGATATCAAATTTTTTAATATACAGCAATACCTCGCATAGTCCGGTTAATTGGTTCCTCTTTCTTACCAGACTGTCAAGGTACGTAACCTATGGGAAAAATTATAATTGGTTCCAAGAAATTTCCGATTTGCTCATATTTTTTAAATTGTAAAGAAATAATAATTATTATTAATTATTATTTCTTTACGCATTAAACATTAAAATCTTTATAAAAGATTTATAATTGACAGAAGGGGGCAGAAATTGGGTCCAAGCCTATAAAGATGAATAGATAAAGAGGGCTCGCCTGGCAGGTGAATGCATTTACTTTTTCCGAGTCGGCCGCTCAGTGCTATTTCAAACGTAGAGCGGTACTCTGTGTAAAGGGGGATTCCAATTGAGCTGCACTGCTGCGGGCTGATGAGTCGCAAATGCTGATATGCCCAATATTCGTTCCCATTCAATGATTCAATTAAGCACGTTTGGCGTAAACAACTGATGACATTGCACTTGAGAGGCAGGCACTATAACAAACTTTAAGATAAATTTGACAACACTGGAGCAGCCGCCTGCTTGTCTCAGCTCATCAAATAGTGGCTATTAGAGTCATATATAGGTAGTAATATCAGGGTTCTTATATTTCATATTTATTCTAAAAAAAAAGTAAATTAAAAATTTTTTATTAAAAATTGCAATCTGGACTATGCAAAGTATTGCTGTATATGTTTTATCAAATCTAATCAAGGATGTTTAATTTAACAGTAATACTAAAGAAGCATAATTATAGAACAGAAATGAGAAATGATAATTGTGAATTGAAAGAAAAAGCCTGAATTTTAGACTATCCATATAAGATAGTGAAGAAGAATGTAGCTTTTTTAATATTTAGTTTCAAAAAATTATATATTACAGATTAATTCTTTAATTATGAATCTATTAAAATATATTAATTACCTTTCTGTATTTTGTATTTCATAATCTGGATATAGGTATTCTTTGATTTATGTAAATAATTGCAACAGACTTTTTATATAACCCAAATATTGCATAAGTTGAAAAAAAATTTTTGAACATATTCAGAATCAAAAATTATTTGGACTAAGTGAAGTATATTGATTGCATTTTCAGGATATTATGGCACTGAAAAGAATATTAGTGAATCCATTATTGTCAATAATGCTTTGTGTAAATATAACTTAATTATTTTAGTAAATAATTTGTTAAAACTGTGATTTGTGTTTTAAAATAACAATCATTGTATTTAGTAGTTAAAAAGATATACTAAATCCAATATGTGATTTCTATAAAGCATAAAATTTTGAACACAAATATTTTTATAGAATTGTTTTCTTTATTTTTGAAACAAGCAGTTTCAGAAAGAACTAAAATTGTCTACTTTCCAAATCCCTTTTTTATTATTGAATAATTAAAGTTATGAAATTAAAATGTCAAAACGAACTTCAAAGGCTTCATGTGCAATGGACTGAAAATAATTTCCCAGAAATTGGGGCACAAATAAAGGAATTGAAATCAATTGGTTCAGCAATATGCATTCCATAATTGCAATATATTATATCTTAATAAGTTATCACAAGCTTATTTGTATTTTAATTTAATAAAGTATCTGCATTTATATAGCATTTGAAATCCATTGGTTTTGTCTGTCCAATTTTAACATTAATTTAACCACCATAGATGTGACATTTGATGTCATGACAGCATAAATTGCTTGTGTTTTGTGATTACTTCTATTATGTCGTGATATCACATTGAGACTATGATGTTATCATGATAGATAAAGATGATAGATTGCATTGTATTAAGAAATCAGTAAATTTTAAAGTTGTATGTTACTGCTTTAATCCTATAAGCTAAAATTGTGATAAAAAGCAAATTGGTTGCTAACACTTAGATCCATCACAATAATATAAATTTGAATTTGCTTTTTATCACAGTTTTAGTTTATAGGATTAAAAGATGTGGCATAAAGATGTCCTTTAATAGCAGAATATCAATACTGAATTTCATAAAAATCTGCTAATTAGTTGAAAAATTATTAGTTGGAGGATACAGACAACATAAGCCCTATCTTAAGCCTCCATTTCCTTTGAAAAGTAGGCTAAAAATAATCTATTGGATATATTTTGGAATTTAACTTATTTAATTTAAAAAGAAAAATTATGCAATAAATGGTATGATTTTTAAATTAAAATATAATAAAATAAAAATATTAATTCAACAATTTATTCTAATAGGTAGCACCAGTTTTGGAAATAGATAAAAATTTAAAATCAACAATTACAGCTTATGAAAATGCAGTTATTCCTTATGCTATTATTAAAGGTTGTGTGCAGTCTA
Source organism: Olivierus martensii (assembly GCA_000484575.1). Classification (NCBI taxonomy): domain Eukaryota; kingdom Metazoa; phylum Arthropoda; class Arachnida; order Scorpiones; family Buthidae; genus Olivierus; species Olivierus martensii. The sequence continues at coordinate 72,942 of AYEL01060879.1, read as the reverse complement.
AGAATGTACCTCTCAGAAGTAGTCATATAAAGGATGTCACAGGTGTTATAAAGAAAACTGTTGTGAAAGAATATAAAGTAATATGGAGTCCAATATTAAGACTATGGTAAATATAAAAATTTTTCCTATAGAAAAATTTAATTTTTGTAATGAAAAATTAATATATTTACATTAATATAAGATATAAAATAATACTGAATGTGTAAGATGTTATATGTTGCATAATGTAATAGTCTTTTAAAAAGTTGAATAGACTTCACATAAAAATAGTTTTATTAACATCTAATAATAATGAAAATTAAAGCCTATAAAATAATGATAAATCTACAAGAAAACAATTTCTGAATTTTCAAAATTCTATATAAATTTTATTATTATGAAAATTAATATTTTAAAACTTGAATTATACCACAGACAATTTAAAAAAAAAAAATTCTGCAAATTTTGATTTTGTAGTATTTCAAGGTGTAACAACTAGATAGTGGCAATAGTTAATAATTAGCAGAATTCAATAAATACTGAAAGTATAAGTAGGCATATTAAAAACATTTTTGAATATATATGGAATATAGATAGTCCTTGACTTACAATGGGGTTCTCTTCCAACATCTTCATTAGTGGTTGCAAATTTACTGACTTTTTCTATTACTGGTAATTTGGTAAAATTTTCAAACAAAATCGGTATACTGGTAAAATATTTATTAATATTTTTATTAATTACCGGTTATTAATATTTTACTGGGAATTCTTTAAACTGTGAATATAAAATAAAAATTTATAATAATAAAACATTTTATTTGATTCTTATATACTGTGACAAAAAGTATATGAAAAGAACCTATTCTAAACATAAATAATATAAATAAAATTCAACAATTTTATAACAAATTATAAGTAATACAAGAAATCACAAGCACTTGAAGCAGGATAAATACACTATTTTATTATTATTAGATATATATATATATATAATATATATTACATATACTGTGGGGATTGGAAACCCCCCTTATCTTGTCGAAGAATTTAATGATGCAACTATTAAAAACAGCATGTAATAGAATCATTGTTGTTCTTTTTGAGGTAGTAAATTCTAGATGGTTTATTCAGGTGTCAATGCAAAGTCGAAGATTTGACATCTGAGCCATCTGGAAGTTATGTAAGATAGAATCGTCCCTAGTAAAGGTGAGAAAGAGGTCAGACGTATAAAAGAGCAGAAACAGAGGAGGTCAAGGCTTTTTTTCGGGCCTTTGCTTTTGTCAGGCGTTTGGTTTGAAATCTTGTTTGAATTACTGCTCTGTTCTCTGTTCTTCATTCTCCGTCCTCCACTAAATTGAAGTCGTGAATACTTTTGGGAAACAGTTAAGGAGGTCTAAGTCTTTCCTTTGGGAACTATATCCAAATAAACCTAAATTATCAAGCCAAATTTTAGCCCTTGAAACCGTAATCGATTTTATTAACAGATCATTGATTTAACATAGGGTTTTATGAGAATTTGATTAATTCATTCTGCAGACGATCATCGATTTACCATAGGTTTTTATGGGTTTTTGATTAATTCGTTCCAGAGACCCAAAATAACATAAATAAAAAATTATATAATTTCTTACTACGTTTATTTATATGTAGTAATAAATAAAAAATTATATAATTTCTTACTACGTTTATTTATATGTAATAGAAATAAAAAATTATATAATTTCTTACTACATTTATTTATATGTAATAATCATAATAAAAAATTATATAATTTCTTACTACATTTATTTATATGTAATAACGATTTTTATGGGAATTTGATTAATTCGTTCTGGAGACCCAAAAAAAAAAATAAATAAAAATACATTTACAAAAAACATAAATAAAAATTATATAATTTCTTACTACGTTTATTTATTTTTATAGTAATAACAATAATATATACATACATAGTCTTGCATTTTCATCTATTAGTAATATATACATACATAGTCTTGCATTTTCATCTATATGTTTATTTTCTAATATAACATACATAGTCTTGCATTTTTATCTATTATGTTTATTTTCCATTAAAGAACCTATCCAATATCAATTGTTTTTCTCTCTTCAGGATTTTTCAGAAGTGGTTAATAGCATTATCATTGTACAGATCCCCAAGCCTATTGACCTCAACCTGGTATGGGTGCCATTCTAACTTCTCCCACCTATTGACCTCAACCTAGTATGGGTGCCATTCTAAGACCAAAAAATTCTAAAGTGATTAATAGCATTGTCATGATTAAGATCCCCAAGCCTATTGGTGATTAATAGCATTGTCATGGTAGAGATCCCCTAAGCCTATTGATCTTGTGATTAATAGCATTGTCGTGGTAGAGATCCCCCAAGCCTATTGACCTCAAACTATAAACATTGTTGCTGTAAAGATCCCCAAGCTTATTGACTTCAACCTGGTGATGTGCCGTGGTAGAGATCCCCAAGCCTATTGACCTCAACCTGGTATGGGTGCAATCTAAGACCAAAAAATTGTAAAATCTCTCTCTTACCTTCTTTAATAAATGTTTGATTTGTAGATCTCCCCAAGAGATCCTCAAGCCTATTGACCTTAACTTGGTATGGGTGCCATTTTAACTAGGATCCCCAAGCCTATTGACCTCAACCTGGTATGGGTGCCATTCTAACATAAATATTGTAAAATCTCTCTCTTACCTTCTTTAATAAATCTTTGATTTGTTTAAGCCTGTTGACCTTAACCTGGTACGGGTGCCATTCTAACACCAAAAAATTGTTCTCTCTCTTACCTTCTTTAATAAATCTTTGATTTGTTTTATGTTGTCTTCGTCTCTCTTACCTTCTTTAATAAATCTTTGATTTGTTTTAAATTGTCTCTGAGCTCTTACCTTCTTTAATAAATCTTTGATTTGTTTTATGTTGTCTCTCTCTCTTACCTTCTTTAATAAATCTTTGATTTGTTTTACATTGTCTTCACTCTCTTACCTTCTTTAATAAATCTTTGATTTGTTTTACGTTGTCTCCTAACCTGGTATGGGTGTCATTCTAAGACCAATCTTGGTATGGGTGCATTCTAAGACCAAAATGTAAAATCTCTCTCTTACTAACTTGGTATGGGTGCCATTCTAACACCAAAAATTGTAAAATCTCTCTCTAACTTAATAAATCTTTGATTTGTTTTAAGTTGTCTCTGAGTTCATTTTAATTGGGAAAAACTACTGTTCTCCCATCCTTACCCATTAGTTTATGAATGTGCAAGGCCTAAGCCTGTCATTCTGTTAGGTTGGATAAGCCGCCATATCCTCAAGGAATATTCTTATCTGGTGGCGGCCACTTATAGAGCCTATCACAAGCTGGCCAACACCCATGATGAGGTCAACCGGCACATTGAAGGATGGGGTTCAATAGGCCAGGCCTGAATCCCTCCTGAAAAATTGGAAGAATTGGACCCGGATCCTGCAGGATGGTAAGTAACAGCTTTACCACGTGGCCATCCAGGTGACCTGTCATTCCGTTAGTCTGCAGGTCCCACAGTTTGTTCTGTAAGGCATTCGTTATCTCGACGCATTTACGTCAGCGTACTGACGTCGCGTTTTACGCCTGTGAGACCCAGCCTTAAGGAAAGTAAATTTGTGATTTCCATATCAGCGGTTGCCCAGGCACCAACCTTAAAGAGAACCCTGATCACAAATCATTTTAACAATCGGTTCTCCAAACCGAAGAAAATTTTGGTTATCGGTTCTTCTGAACCGGCTGAATCAAATGTTCGTGATTACCTCTAAAATACTGACTGAAAGAGAACTTATCAAATGTCCTAAATGATGTATCAAAATACTGAGGCTTGTCATTCGAAGATTTTTGTAACGAACTTATCCGATTTGATTTAATAAATTAAATAGAAAAATATTGTTCTTTTTACATGACAGAGTAATACATAATATTGAATGAATTTCAAATAATTATCTTTATATACGATAGTAGGTATTCACTGTGGTAAATAATAGATGAAAGAGCGATGGAGAAAATAAAGTTGTTAAAAATAAGAATATCAAATGTCAATGACAATACTGAAGAACGAATCGACAGGAATATGTGGAGGAGATTTGAGGATTTAGAAAATGGAGATATACAGTAATGCTCTAAACGATTAATAATGGTTTGAACAAAAAACCATGTTATAATTCTGATCGATAGACGATTGAATAACTCCAATGTTTTTTTTGTCAACAGATGACGCCACTTTCCATTCAGTAAGTGTACTAAGTGGCGGGGCGAAACAAGACCTTCCACAGGCTGCCCACCCTGCGGAGGGGTCAGCCTGATTGTGGAGGACGGGTATCGAAGGCCGGGCCCGGATCCTATGATAAATATTTTCAAGGGGTGGGACCCGAGACTCGAACTCGGGTGTTATCTGAACATAAAAATCTTTCACAAAAGTGTTCATTATCCAAACAGTTCATTAACTTATCACCCATTGTATCTTACCTCTGAAAAATTTTTTATGTAAATTCAGATTTACAAAATTTTTTCTTTTTTTGAGGTGTAGAGAATAAAAAATTTTGCTGGTTTCGGCATAAGTCCAATAATATCTAAATTATATACATCCCGAAATTGAAAATCTTCCAGTGCCTTGGTAGTCTAGCTCAGGGGTGGGCAAACCACGGCCCTCGGAACTACTTATGCAGCTTTGAATTTAATCATTGTATAGATCAGGGATATGCAAACTGCGGACCTTTAACTAATAGCTATAATGCCAAAAATTTTATCGATAAATAAAATGAATACGAAAAATTTCAAATCTGTTCCATATCTTAGCAATATTTAATGTAATTTCTAGAAAACTAATAATTAATAATTTATATGGTAGACTGTAGATATCATTACAGGGCTGGCCAACACCCATGATGGGGTCAACCGGATGGTTGAAGGATGGGGTTCAACAGCCGGACCCGGACCCCTCCTTAAAAACCTGATGGAGGTGTGGGATCCGGATTTGAACCCGGATCCTCCAGGGTGGTAAGCCACAGCTTTACCACGTGGCATCCTTGACTTACTAAATATCGTAAATTTCATCCAATATGTATAAATTTGATTGTAATTCTTTACAAAGCACATTAACAATTCTTTTAAATTTTTTAATGAATAGATTTATTTATTTTTAATTTATTTGGTATTATTTTTTCCTCCAAAACATCAACATGTTGACTGACTAGTTTGAGAGATAGGTAAAATTATCATTCTGCAATGAGAGAATTTTTAAGAGAGAAAAATTATATTTGAATAAATTGTCTTCTTAAATGCACTACGACATCGACTTATAACAACGAAATAGTCTTTGTAGCGAAACAACCGATCAGACGCACTGATATCAAAATAATGTCTAGAACAGTTATTCCCAACCTTTTTTGGCCATGTCCCACCTAAGCATTTCTAAAATCCTGATCCCCGTGATATATAATTATTATTATTCAATAATTGAACGCCTATTCACGTGAAGGAAGCCTAAAATACCATTAACTTTGCCTAAACAAGATTCCAAAGAACATGTCATATGAAAGTGAAAAATAAAAGAACGAAAGGACAGCTGAAATACTGAGGAAGAAATCACTAAGAAATTGTTAAAAAACAATAATAATATGAATTGATATGTAAAAACAGCAAAGCTTCAAAACCGCTTGTACATTCTGATTTTAATTTTACAAATGTGTATGTCACAATCTTGGTATGATTTATATACAGGCGGACCCCGTTACCACGCAGTTCAGTAACATGCTGTTTTCCCATGACTATCTTGATAAGCAATCGCTTGTGATATCACTCAAAGACATCTTCATCATTAAATCCCGTGATCAGTGAGATTAGCTGCACGATCAACCATTTTGTATTGGTCAAATCACACACAATTCATATCAATGTTGGAACTTATATTATCGCTCAATTTATATTAATACTGTAACTCGCGGTTCAGTAACCATGGACCTCGACTACCGCATATTAACGGGGTCAGACTGTACTATATATGAGGCCCCTAGAACCATAAGAAATGCAAAATATTCACTGTTAATAGCTCATTCTCGAATTGCTCCACGTTGGGAACCACCGGTCTAGAGAGACGATTTTAAAACTAGCGATATCCTCAGAATAGAATGACCGATTGTGCGCGAAAATATCAAGTGATAGGAGAAGCTGTATTATAAGTAAAAGCGAAGACTAACGGATTTCTGATTCTTCGGTTATATTTATATTATAATAAAAAAAATCTGTGATATTTCTGAAAAAGTAAACTTTTCTGTAAAAATGAAGTAACTTAAAGCACTAATAAGCAGACCAAACATGCAAAGAAAACTTTCAAAAAAGCTTTTATTTAGAGAAGTGCTTTCGGCAAATGCGCATCATCAGCTCATACACAAAGCTCGAATGTTCCTTTTTAGAACGAAGAACAGCAAGTTTAGAAGAGTAACGTACAGTGAGTATGAAACCGATGCATCGCAATCTAGAGGTAGTGAGTGTGTTGACATCGGTTTACACCGTTTTCTAACGTCGCAGAAAAGTAGTTCCTGCTAGATGATAAGATTTTAAAAGTTAGAGAGTGTAACAAATCATTATCATCGTCAAACAGAAACAGAAACAAGCTGATGTTATTTCTGACATCAAAAGAGACTAATCATTGATGACTTGCTGTTGAGGTTTAGAACGCGCCCATAATTAGAATCGATTAGAATGATCAGATCATCATTGAGCATTTGATGATCGTCTATATATTATAGAGGCGCAGATAATTTACATGTCCCGAGGGTAGGGGCAAGAATATACCCACTACTTGACCCCGCGTGGAGTAAAAGGCTCCTAAAGGGGTTACACTTCGCGTTGGTGGTTCCGAGGTCCGTCACTGGGGGCTCACTGGTGGCTTCCTATACGGAATCGGAACTGCTTCGGTGGTGTCCACGTCCGTCACTGGGGACCTGCGGTGGGGCCCCCATACGGACTCGACCGCCTCATTTTCGGCACTTTCAGTTCGTCTTTTCGCTTTCGCGCTTTTTACTATGGAGGAATTTGTTTTATTTATGACCTTTGCTGAATGCGTACTCTTGAGTGCTTCTCTACGCACTCTTAGGTGCTCGTGAACGTAAGAGTACGCATTTTCCAATTTTTGTTTTACCACAATTTAAAACAAAATTATTACTTCATTCATGCTTTAATTTATATAACATCAAGCTTACATGTTTAAAATTTATGTAATGGAAAAATTTTTCTTAAATTAATTAAATTTGCCTCTTTATGTTAATTTATATTTTATCTGCGCACTCTTTGATGCCTTTACCCTATACCCACCGTCTGACTCCGCATGGAGTAAAAGACTCCTAAAGGGGTTACTTCGCGTTGGTGGTTCAGAGGTCCGTCACTGGGAGCTGATTTACGGTAACATGGCGAATAATTTAGTGGACTATATCATCGGCGTAGTGATATAAATCAATTTCGGCTCTCCCATAGGATCAGTACTGACTTCCGATGCTGTCGTAAGTATTACCATTATAATCACAACTTTTTAATGAACTGACTACCAATTTAAAATGACTTTTATGGGGCCAAATTCTGAGATTTTAAAATGGGGACCTGCGGTGGGGCCCGCATACGGACTCGGACCACCCGGCGGACTCGTCCGTCTTATTTTCGGTACTTTTGCTTCCTCTTTTCGTTTTCGCGCTTTTTCTTTTCGGGGGACAAGTTTCACATAATCCCCATTGGGATCGGGACAAAAAAAATTACTACATGTTAATATCGCAATTTTATTCGAATTTATGGTTTATTTAACAAAATTGTCATTATTTTATGGCAATTTACGGTAACATGGCGGCAAAAAAAAAAAAAAACTCGCGGCAGGTAATCTTTAATCTTGCCATGGGGATGCAAATTTAGCTCCTCTAAAGCGTGTAAGTTTAGCGTAGCTCTCACAGTTAGATTAATTTGGGTTAATTTAGTAGGCCCCCAAGAAAAAGTTCTTCAAGAAATCAAGAAAATATTGATATCATCTTACATTTTCGATTACTAATATTATTTTTAAAAAATCAATTGAAACTGTATTATCTTTAATTTTATTTTGTCAAATTTTTATATTCATAACAGAAAAATTTTTTAATTTGCAGTAAAACTCTGTTCATCCAGAACAAACGGTATCTGGGATGAAATTAATGAAACATCTGGACAATCACGAGTTATCGATACGTCTACATATAATTTTAATCAAACTGAAAGAATCTGTACAAAAAAACACTATATTTTAATTAATTTATTTTTATTTTAGCCACTAATTACTCAATATTAATTCCAGTCCAATATTTTTCATCTATCATCACGTTGTTATCTGTACGAAGATATTTTGAACAGCCTCATAATAGTGGCCAAATATATTTAACTATTATAACATTCCCAAAATAGCATAATTAGTCAGTGTAAGCTTTAAAAATAAATAATAAAAAAGGGATTTTATTTGAAATACATTTATTCTAGTCGTAAATTAAAAATTGCACATATTTAGTTTGCTAAATCCAGTAGAAATGCAGTTAACAGTTGTTAATTGCAGTTCCACTCATCCTTGGTTCTAATCAAAATCTCATCCTTTGTACTGAATTTAACGAGTTTCAACAAGAGTTCTACTGAATTTAACAAGTTTCAACGGTTTTACTGAATTTAACAAGTTCAACAGATCTACTAAATTTAACAAGTTTCAACAGATCATCTGAATTTAACAAGTTTCAACAGTTCTACTGAATCTAACAAGTCCAACAGTTCTTAACAACTTCAACAGTTCTACTGAATTTCTTTAATTAAAAAAAAAAAAAAAAAAAAAAAAAAAAAAAAAAAAAGAGAAAATCTACTTATTTACAAAAAAAACATTGAGCTTCAGTTATCTATAAGAAAATTGGAAAATTTCTTTTGGATCAAGCTGACTCCACCCAGCAATTATAGTCATGATATAGGGAGGGATAGTGAGATTCATTTCAAAAGTCATTACAGTTCCTTTTTCTACCATTTCTCTGTCATTCAGGAAAAGTTAAAGATTAGAGAAGAGTATGTTATCTTGCATTTGAAAAGTGGGGTTCAGTCAAAAAATTTGTGCACTTCTGCTTTAATTTAAATTTTTGCTAATTTAATTTGTATTTTATCATATTTTAATTTAGATTTTGTTTCTACTTTGATTTTAGTTTATTCAAACTCTATTAAATTTAAATTGTAAAAAATTTCACCTCTTGAATAAACTCAAATTTCTTCACAAAGATGTATGCCAAAATTGAGAATAGTGGAAAATAAGCATGTTAAATTATGCAATAATAATGATGTATAAAAAAAGGTATGTCCCAAATAGAAAAATAATTTTCTGGGTTAATTTTAGCATTTCGTAAAATGGAAAAAAGATTAGAGAGACTAAGACCAAGATTAAGAACCATTTAAAAACTTTTTATTTCTTTAATTTCATAATTTCTTTTTAATACAGTCTTTATGTATTCTGGAGCTTAAGCTATATAAAGAGACCTGCACATAAATCTCTGAACAGCTTGAATATAGAAATCATTATATAGCAGAACAGATATGAAGAATTAATCTTCATAAAACATGCACAGTCAGAATTTTCATTCATTTGTCAACTATGCCTTACACACTGCTTTCCTATTATCATTTCACAATAAGATGGAGTGTTTTTATTTAATATTTGAATATGCCAGCATATTTAAATTGAGAGACTTTAAGATAACAGTACTTTGTTGTCTCTGGTGTTTTAGTATTGCAAAAGAACTAGAAATTTTTTGACTTATCAGAGTAGTTTCATCTCATTAGTATTTACAAGGTGTTCTGTTGAAGCAGTGACAAACTCAAAGTAGCAATAGTACACATCAAGAGGAACCAAAATTGCCATAGAATTTGCTATTGCAAGCCATGTTTAGTTGGTGAAAATCGAGAAAATACTTAAGGCAGGGTCTGAAATCGAGCAGGGACGACATACAGTACAATAATAAGTACAAAAAATATTTATTTGACAGCATGTTTACAACATAGACTGTAGTGCAGAGTGGAATGCTAGAAAGGGGACGACGCATAAGTATAAGGCACAGGCATAAGTATTTTCACAATTTTCACTAACAAAACATGGTTTGTGATAGCATGTTCCATGGCAATTTTGGTTCCTTTTGATGCCTACTATCACTCTTTTAGTTTGTTGCCGCTTCAACAGAAAATCATGTAAAATTATTTTTTTTATTTAATCAATTTACAACAAATTTCAATGTGACTTATTTTTCAGATAATGATGAAGTCTGTTTTTTGAATATTTATTTATTTTCAACCATAGCAATATCTTAATCTACATTAATTACAATGAAACATTAACACTTTTCTTATTAAAATTCTATTACTACATGCAATAAAATTGATGCCAATCAGAAGAAAAGGCATAAAAGGATTAATATACATTTGGATTTGGAATATTGGTATTGGACAGATGATAATTTTCATATCCAAATGTTTTGAATATATTCCTCAAAACATATTGGATCTTTCTATTTTTCATTTTTATCAAGTGATATAATGAATATTTTATCCCAAATTTCTACATGCAAATCAAATATTTTAATTTTGAAAGAATATACTATATTCTATTCATTAAAATTACGATATTAAAATTTTTCCCACATATCAGTTGAGAGAAAGTTCACAGTTTATTTTTCAGAGCAATAAAATTTCTTGTACACAAAACTTCTCTCAACTTGGCACATTATCTGATAAGTGATTAATCGTACTAAAATATAATTAGAGTATCAGTCAATGGAATCTTTCAGTTACCTACCCTAAATTTCTCATTCATTAAATCTTTTTAACAAGTATACAATATTTATTTCTAATCTTATAATTACATATTTTATCACAAAAGAATCTCACAAATCATACAATAGATGGCTGCCATATATAAAATGAACTGTGACAGAAATGAGTAAGTATTTTTATATCATGAATAGATTTGCAACATTTACAGTGAAAATATGAATCAAATTCCTGTCAACAAAATGCACTTAAGAAAATGCCATTTTTGGTTACAGAAATAAGCACACAAGATTGTGAGATTGGTCCGTAAAATAGTTCTTTGAATTTATAAATGGTGTCATGACCTATTGGCTGGTTCATTCAAAACTGAAATTTCAATCTGAAGGATAGTTAAGGAAATAGTATCAGAATAGTAAATTTATAAATATACTCAGTGGCATAGCTAGGTATGAACAGAGGGGAGAATCTGTCCCAACCAGCAATATTTTCGGAGCAGCATTTCCAACATTAAAAAAAATTTTTTTTTTTGTAATTTTGTATTTTCATTTATGAATAAAAGAAATAAAATTATATTTTCTTAAATTTAATTTTCAAATTGCATCTAAATAGATATGATGTATATTATGCTTTCCCAAAGGGAAGACAGTAATTTACAGCCACCCCGAGATGGCTCGAAAACTGTAGCTATGCCAGTGCATATACATTTTATGAATACATTTCAATGTGTGACTTATTTTTTCAGATAATGATGAAGTGTATTATAATTTGAATATCTTAATCTACATTAATTATATTGAAACATTAAAAAATTTTAGGACTAAAATGCCTTAAAAATTTTTTATTAATTGAAATATATGTAGTTCTCAACTTTACGAATTAATTCATTCCTGGAGTATGCTCATAAAGTAAGACTTCATATACTAAAAATCACTTTTCCATAAACATAACATTAAAATCAGAGTTCTGTTCTCAGCAATGCAATTTGATCACAACAAAATTAAGTAAAGGCCAACAAAATCAATAGTTTATAATGAAACAATGATTTATCTCTCTAAAAACATGGTCTTTAAAACAAAGCAAATTATATCATTGTTCTGGAAGAACAATGACAAATGCAAAAGCAATGATTTTCAGGAGATGCAAAACTAAACATTAATAAGCTATTCTTGTAATGTTAAAATATTTTAAAATAATGGAAGTAAATAAAATGCTAGTATTACGTCATTGTTCTATTGCAGGGATGCACAGACCACAGCCCACACGTGGCTCGCCGTTGATTTGTTGACGGCCCACCTCATCATGTGTTATTCTAACAATTCACACAATCAACAAAATATCTGTAGTTTTGAATAATGCATTTTCAAATAATATTTTCTAACCTGAAATTATTTTTACAGTGGTTCGATTATAATGATTTTAAACAATAAGAAAAAATAATCATATTTGTAATAATAAACATTTTTTATTTTTACTGTATTTATGTATGTGAAATAGATAATTTAAAAAAATTGTACATGCGCACAAAATATTGGTTGAGACTCGACCACTGATGACAGTCATTCAGTTATCAATGTGCACATAATCTGCGTAATTATACGTTCAACTTCTTATTTGTTTGCATATTTGAATTATTTGCGATAATGGCAAAAGGAATAGCTGTTATTTTTGGCAAATATATAAACATCTATTGAACAGTTTATCTTTGGTTTATCTAAATATGTAGGTATAAATTCTACAATGATAAAGCAGGACCAAGCAGAAAAAAGCAAAGTACAAGATGAAAAGTGATAGTTTCAAGATATCTGGACTGAAAAGTATTTTTTTGTGCAGTCATGTAATAAGATCATTTGTTTGATTTGCAAAAATGCTGTAACCATCCCTAAAGAATACAATATAAGAAGACACTCTGAAAGTCAGCATTCTACACTTTTAAAACTAACCGAAAAACTATGAAAATATAAAATCTTATCTTTGAAACGAGAACTGAGGATCAGCAAACGAGGTTTACAAAACCTGTTCAAGATGCAGATATTTCAAATGAAATAAATTTTGAAATATCCCTTCTTATAGAAAAAAGGTGCTAACCATTTACGGAAGGAGATTTTGTTAAAGACTGTCTTCAGATAGCAACTAAAAAGATTTGTCCAGAATCAGAAGATTTGTCCAAAAATTTTCAGAAAATTCAGTTAAACTGGATAACTATGCAAAGAAGAATTAGTGTAATGTCGGCAGATGTACTAGACCAATTAAAGACTTAGGCAAAGAAATTTCTCTACTTTTCATTGGCTGTTGATGAATCAAATGACATCATTTCCATAGCACAGTTGTTAATATTTGCACATGGAATAACATACAAGTTCAAAGTAAGTGAGGAGCTGACTGGAATGAGTTCGTTGTTAGATCAAACTAAGGGTAGTGATATGATCACTGGTCTTTTGGAACAGTGTTTCAAAATTGATTTAGATTTGACAAAATTATCAGGTATTATGACTGACAGAGCCCCCTCTATGATAGGAACTAATTCTGGATTGGTAACATTATTGAAACAATATTTGGGAAGGCATGACTTGATACAATTTACATTAGATCTTGTGCCACTAGGAGAGCTTGTGCCTGAAGAAACTAGGGTTCAAACATGTTATGAAAGTTGTGGTTTCAATAATTAATTTCATAAAATCTCATGGCCTTAATCACCAACAATTCAGAAAGTGTTTTCAAGACAGTGAAACTGAATATGGGGACATAACTTTTTACCACAGAAGTTAGGTGGCTCAGTCACAGTCAAACATTGTAGCAATTTCTAAATTTACTTGATGAAAATGAAATTTTCATGTCTAAGAAAAACAAAAATGTCACTCAAATAAAATGTCCAGAGTGGTTATGTGACTTAACTTTTCTAGTTGATATTACTAATCATTTAAATACATTAAATACCGACTTCAGGGAAAAGATCAATTGATTACATTTTAGAGTCTGATGATAAATCATTTGAAGAAAGTGAAATTTTAGATGATCCTTTAGATCAGGCTTCTTTAGATGATCCATGTTGACAAGCAAATGTTTCAAGCCTGATCATGACAATGATTCCCGTTATGATAGTGAGGAAGATCAAGATAAAGAATCTGATCAGTGCATTTTAGAGTCTGATAATGATAATTCATTTGAAGAAAGTGAAATTTTGGATGATCCTTTAGATCAGACTGCTTTAGATGATCCAGTATTGACAGGCGACTGTTTTGAGTTCGATTAGGATGATTATCCCCGTTATGATTACTCAACTTTATGGTCATATTTTCTTTTTTCAATGCAAGTTAAATTTATTTCAAGCCCAATTAAAATCAGAGAATTGCATCCATTTTCCTAATTACAAGAAAGTTTTTGATAAATTCAATATCAACTCTGAGCCTGTATATGTCAAAAACATTGATAATTTGATATCAAGCCTTCATTGATCGTTTTTCTGATTTTCAAAAAGTGAAACTGTTGCTAAATTTTTCACTCCCTTATGAATAAAGCACTCAGAATTTTTTATAAGGGGACAGTTTCTGCTTCATATGACACATGGTTCAGCAGCAAAGTGCATACAGTTTCTAAGCTATGAATTTTTTAAACCTAGGCATTCTTTTATAAATACTCTGCATAAATATTTTGGATGTCAAAATAATTTATATAAAATTAAATTTACATTAATTTGGAAAGTGCCTATATATAATATAGCCATTATTTGCAAATATTTATTACAGAACAAGCCAGCAGGATAGTTAGCTGAAGCTATTGAAAATATTTTTAAAATCTAAATTTCATATCCCGTTTCGCGTGAATATTTTATTTATGTAAGGCTTACCTTCTTCATCAGTTAAGTTGGTACGACTAATTTAAATTCTTAAATATTTATAATTAATTTTTAGTTAATTTATGAATATTATTATTTTGTATACTTAAAATATATGGGTGTCTTTCAGTTTGCAAATTTTCAATTTAATAAACTGTATAAATGTATACTATTTAAAGTAAATTAAATGATAAAAAACATCACTATTTTGACAGTTGAGACAAACAGATCAAAAAAAAACATTTTATTCACTGTAATGTTTTTCAGCCACTACTAGTTATCTTCAGCAGTAAACCTTATAAGGTACAATATAGACGGATATACAAAATATTAAATAAGGAAAAAAAATTCTAGCATTCTAAAAATTTTTTAATTTAAAAAAAATTCTTTAAACTTTATCTTGAGAAAAGTCTAAAGAAATCTTTTATTTTTTATCATCATATTTTTTATAGATTTGTATTATTAATAAGCTTATTTTCTCTATGTATTCAATGTGAATTAAGATTAATTAAGGAATACTTTTGTTAAGTCTAATGTTATACTTTATTATAGCTAGTGATTTTTAAATTTTTATAATGTTAGAATTTCATTTTTCTTATTTGATACTTTGTGTATCTGTATGGTTTATTGTTGAAGATGACTAGTAATGGCAAAAAATTCTACAGTGAATAAAATTTGTTCTGTTTGTCTCAAATACCGAAACAGTGCTGTTTTTTATCATTTATTTTATTTTGAGTGGTGAGAATAGATAATTCTTCTTTCATTTTTTCAAGTATACCATTTTTTTTTATTTAAATAATTTTTTCTTTTGTGAAGGAACTTTCGTCATCAATCAATTATCCACTGAAATTTGTTTAAATCGATGATTGTATTTTGTTCTATGTAATATTTTAAAATTTATAATTAATATTTTAATAAATTTTTCTTGCATTCCAGTTCCTCAAATTGTTTTCGTAAAAAAATTTTCATTATTTAAATGTCTATCATCATAAACTAAATCCACAAATAATAATTTATTTAAGAACTTTAAAACCATCCTGTTACACTCACCCTTTGTTTTTTGTGTGCATTTTAATAATTTATTTGAACCTAATTCATATCAAACAAACCCATGAGGCTTATATAACTGAAATTTTTAATAATTTGAAATAATTTTGACTAATGTTAGTGTCATCTCAAAATTAATTAATGTTAGTGTCATCTCAAAAACAAAATTAAATCATTTGTTTATTTGTTAATTCCAAAATGGTGCTAATATTAGTCAAAATTTATTTCAAATTATTAAAAATTTCAGTTATATAAGCATCATAGGTTTGTTTGGCATGAATTACATCATATAAATTATTTCCATTTGAGGATTTAGTTTGCAATTAAGACTCTGCTGGTTAAATGTTGCCTGATTAGTGTCAGTGAGAATATGTGACTTGATAAGCCCAATCAAGAATATTTCTTTTGGCTGAGTGTGATGTGTATGATTTCCAAATTCTAAAATTCATATGACAATGTTTGAAGATTCAATCTGCCAGATAGCCTTGGTGATCTAGTAGGTTAGGAAATCAGAACATTAGTGTGAAAGTCTGGGACCTTCACACTAATGTCCTGACTTCCTAACTTGGCTAATCTAAAAAAAAAATTTTCCTCAGCCTAAGGTTTGATCTCTGGCCGAGGAAAATTTTTCTTTAGATTACTTATTAAAAATTCCATTTCAATTATTTATTCGTAAGTATCATCTCTCTTAATTCAATTATTTATCTATTTGTTGATTCCAGATTGATGCTAAGATTAATTAAAATTTATCTCAAATAATTAAAAATTTCAATAATAAGCATCAAGGTTTGTTTGACATGAATTAGATTCATTTATTACCATTTTCAGTTATGTCCATTCTTTTATGATTTCCTTGCTTAATCTCTTCATTGATTGTATTAGATAAATTTTTGTATTAAATTTATTGTGTATCTCATTGACTTCAACATAGAATTTGCTTCTGCTTTTACTAGCAGATCTAGTTTGGAATCTGGGTTTAGCATATATGATGAGTATCTGTAATGTGCTTATTGCATTTTTCAAAAGGTGTTCAACTATATAGAGCTATTCACCTTCATAAAACAATGTTTACACATTATTTCAAGTATAAATTTTTGATAAATTTTTATCCATATATAAATTTGAACTATGACTATATTTTATCATTTTGTTGGAATATCCTAAATTTAATCAATGTGTTTTAAATAAGTAAATTGTTTTGTCTTTGATAATTTTATTAAAACAGTTATCATAATATAACGGAGAATCAAAAATTTCAATAATAATTTGCAGAAAATTGGATTTATTTTTGAAAATATTTTAGCAGAATGAAGTTTTTGAGAATTATAGAAATTTACAACAATATTTGAGAAAATTTTTATAATTTTTAACTAATAAATAAAATAACAATGATTGGCATATTTATTACCATATTAGACTTAAATTTGAAGATCTCATGGCATTTAGCAGCTCTGGAATGTTAAATCTTTTGGAATGCTTTAACATTAATAGAGAAACTGGTAGTGATTTTTTTGACCCAAAAATCAAAATTAGAGCAATAATAAGACAGCCCTAAATCAGCAATTAAATTTTAATTTGACTTTATTATTGTTGTCTTATTATTGTTTGAACTTGTGAATTATAAACAGTTGTGAATTGATTTGGTTATAACCAATTAGAAATTTTTATGTTATGATATGGAATTCATGGGAAATCAGTTTCCAATTTATGAATTTTCACTTAACAGTTTTTATGGTCCTAGTCAGCTTCATAAACTAAGAGATATCTGTATATTATCAAATCATGTGGGGACCATCCTTAAACTGGTATGCAATTTTGAATAATTTTTGACTTTCACTCCCCTTTTATCATTTTTCATCATACCAAGCTTGACTTCCTGGCTGTGACATCACAGGTTTGAAGACTCCTCTCTTCTGTTTTAAATTTTATTCTCTAATTTTATATAAAAATAAAAAAATATACATAAAATAATAGGAAAATTCTTCTTTACACTAGCATTTTGTTACATACAGTTAATTCTCTTTATTTGCAGATTTGACTATTCGTAAAAATTTATTTGTAACCACAAAATCGATATTTGCAGATTCCTGCTGAGTGGCAAAAATACTATTACCAATACAAACTATCTCTCTCTCTCTCTCTCTCTCTCTAATAAAGGAAATTGTTTGTCAGCAAATGTAGTCTCTGAATCAGTTTGCCAGAAAATTTCTCATTACCTATCCTTGCTCACTCCACAGACCACAGGTTGGACAAAAGCCTGTTCATATCGTCCACAGGTCCCAAAGAAGAATGTTCCCGTATGGTTGAATGCAGCCTCAAATTTAGATGCCTAACTTCCTGCTCATGTCAAAATTTTTGAAGATCTGAGACAAAAAGCAACACAGACAAGGCTGATGCAGTTTTTCAATGCAGTTCAAAAAGAGTGTTGTCAGCTGTCACATCAAAAAACTATCAATCAAAAATAAGATTTTATTTACTACATAGTTAATGTTTTAAAAAATTAAATAAAGTTACTGTATTTACTACTATACATTGTATACAGGGTGCGTCAGCTAAATCCAGACAAATTTCTCGCCATATTTGACGTCAGTGCTACAATGCTGCTAGTAAGCCAGACAGATGATGCGTTTGAGGATAAGTACAAAATAGCTGATTAGTTAAGATTGAGTGCAGAATATAATCGTAGAGCAGCGATAATTGAAGGCCTTCGCGCTGGACATTCACCTTGTCGGAGAGCAGCGATAATCGAAGGCCTTTACGCTGGACGTTCACCTGCTAAAATAATTCGGTTCTTTAACTATCCAAGATTGACGTTCATCTTCCGAAATAATTCAGTTCTTTAACTATCCAAGATTGCAGTTTATAATGTTGCTTAACTATCCAAGATCGACAGTTTATGATGTTGCTGCTAGATATGTGCTTCAGAGAAGTCCAACCCGGGGAAGAGCCATTCCAGGGGGAGATCGTCAAGGACACTGGAAGTTGTCCGATGAGCTCAAGAGCTCATCTTGAGACCCAGGGCAATCTCTCAGACAGTTGGCAAAAACATTGGGTGTGAGTGAGGCCACGATGCACTCAGGCAGTTGGCAAAAACATTGGGTGTGAGTGAGACCACAATGCGTAGTTGGCAAAAACATTGGGTGTGAGTGAGACCACAATGCGTCGAATTGCATTGGGTGTGAGTGAGGCCACAATGCGTCGAATTGCGGAAGAGGACTACGGTACAAGTCCTATGTCATAAAAGTACGACAGATGCTAAGATGCCAGACGACAGATGCCACTAAAACAAAGAGAGTTGCTCACTGCAGCTTGCTTCCTAAAGAATTCTGGCCTTCTAACAGTCCAGATTTAAATCCTTTGGACTATTACATATGGAGCATTGTTGAAAGGGTCTCTAATAGGTCGAGACATCCTAATGTGGCATCTCTCCAGGCTGCTATTGAGGCAGCGTTTTCGAACCTGGACAAGCACGCGTTGCGCAGGGCATGTCATCATTTCCGGTCAAGGATCAAGGCAGTAATTGAGGCAGAAGGGAATTACATCGAGTAATTTTAATCTAAAGAGATCCCAAATTAATGTGCAAATGATAATTTTGATAATTTTATTCTTTTTGTTAAATAAAATTTTGTTTAAATAAATTGTTTATTTTGTCCGGATTTAGCTGACGCACCCTGTATACTGTAATTATTTGTAAGTAATGTAATACATATTAAATAGGGTCTGTAAACAGAAAAAAACACACAAACCAAGTATGAAAATGTTGGGAAGAAAGATGCACAGGAACCTAACTATATTTCCCATAGGCATAATGGTTCACTATTCACTAATTCAGTATTCATGAAGAATTTACAGAATGTAACTACTGCGAATAGCGAGAATTAACTGTATATTCTTTAATTTCTAAATAAGCCTTCAAACAATGGGATATAAATGTCTTAGAATTGGATATAAGTGTTATGTTTTATAACTAATGCGTCTCTAAATATGTTACATTACAGTTTTTATTTTTTGAAAAATTAAATGTAAGTCCATCTTGGATTTTATATCAAGTAATTTACACCAATTACATTACATAAAAATCAATTTCTGATAATAAGTACTTGTCTTTAAAGCTTCCTGCATCATCATCATCATCAAGCTTCTTCCCATTTCTATATGAGGTCACTGTTTTTGATGAGCCTTTCTCCATTGTGTTCTGTCCTTTGTCCATTCCCTTCTGAGACCTTTTGATCTCAGATCGCATCCACGATATCTTGCCACCTTCTCTTGGGTCATCCTCTTTTCCTCCTTTCTTCAACTTTCATGTTCATAAGTCTTTTGCCCGTGTAATTCTCATCTCTTCTCATTATCTGGCCAGACCATCTTAATCTACTTTCTTGGATTTTACTTGCACTACTTGTACTATATCCGTAACCCTCACTGTCCCTTGGATATGTTCATTTCTAATCCTGTCTGCTTGTTTCACTCCGCACGTCCATCTTAACATTCCTCATTTCTGCCACCTTCATCCTTTATTTCTGCCACCTTCATCCTAAGTAAATTATTTTCTTAAGGGGGAGTGTTTCCGTTCCATACAGCATTGCTGGTCTCACCATTGACCTGTATACTTTGCTCTTTAGACGCACAGGGATCTTCTTATCGCATAGGACTCCAGAGACTTCTTTCCTATTTTTCCAACAGGTAGAGAAGTGAATAACAGATTACAGTAAAATAAGGTACGAATGAAGAAAATTAGATAATATTTTAAAAAATTATCGATAAAAAAATCTCAGTACAGTGTGTAAGTAGTTCAGTCAAATAAATTTATTTCATTTGCGGATCCACACTGGCGATAAGCCTTTCCAATGTGACAAATGTAAACGCAGTTTTGTAACAAAATCCCAATTGTCGTCACATTTGAATATTCACACTGGAGAAAAGCCTTTCGTTTGTAACATTTGTAAACGTAATTTCAAAAGAAAGGCTTCCTTAAAAAGACACCAACGCACTCATACTGGGGAAAAGTCTTTCCAATGTGACATTTGTAAACGTAGTTTCTCAAGGAAATCTAGTTTGACAGAACATTTGCGGATCCACACTGGCGATAAGCCTTTTCAATGTGACAAATGTAAACGTAGTTTCGCAACTAAAGGCTATTTGTGGAAACATTTGCGGATTCATACTGGAGATAAGCCTTTCCAGTGTGACATTTGTAAACGTAGTTTCGCAAATAAAATCCATTTGTCAGTACATTTGCGGATTCATACTGGCGATAAGCCTTTCCAATGTCACATTTGTAAAAGTAGTTTCGCAAATAAAGCTCATTTGTCAATACATTTGCGGATCCACACTGGCGATAAGCCTTTTCAATGTGACAAATGTAAACGTAGTTTCGCAACTAAAGGCTATTTGTGGAAACATTTGCGGATTCATACTGGAGATAAGCCTTTCCAGTGTGACATTTGTAAACGTAGTTTCGCAAATAAAATCCATTTGTCAGTACATTTGCGGATTCATACTGGCGATAAGCCTTTCCAATGTCACATTTGTAAAAGTAGTTTCGCAAATAAAGCTCATTTGTCAATACATTTGCGGATTCACACTGGAGATAAGCCTTTCCAATGTGACATTTGTAAACGTAGTTTCGTAAATAAATACGATTTGACAATACATTTGCGTAGTCACATTGAAGAAAATCCTTTCCAATGTGACATTTGTAAACGCAGTTTTGTAACAAAATCCAAATTGTCGTTACATTTGAGAATTCATACTGGAGAAAAGCCTTTCGTTTGTGACATTTGTAAACGTAATTTTAAACTAAAAGAATATTTAATAGAACACATTCGGATTCACACTGGAGAGAAACCTTTTCAATGTGTCGTTTGTAAGCGTCATTTCGCGACAAACTCACATTTGAATAAACATCTGCGCAATCACTATAAAAATTTATAACGTCACATTTTTGAATTCAAGTATTCACAGTTGTTAAACCATCTTCGTTATCTCAATAAAGTAAACATTTTCTAATGTATCAAGTGAGTGCATATTCTCAAAAAAGTCAAATTTAATAAGACATTTACGGTTTCATTTTCATCAAGCCTTCGCCTTAGACTATAAAGTCACAACTTTTTAATGATGGATTTAATAATAATTATGTTATCACTGAGATTCATTGAAAATGTGAGTTTTACTACATTTAAATGCTATTAAAAGGAAAAATTACATATTCTCGGTTTTATCCACATGGCCATCCCAAAGTTATTTCTCAAGCAGTTGTGTATGTTTTAGACATATTTAGATATATTTTCAATCAAAAGTTATTCACTGCAGACTATATTTTCAATCATATTGCTACAGAACAGTGAACTTAAACATAATAGTAGGATGTGTAATGATTTCTAGTTTGTTTTACTTATTTAATAAAATTTCTATACGAAACTTGACATTGAATTTATGATTAGAGTCATTTAGATAAATTCACTGCTTCAGGAATCTTATTATTTACCACGATACTAAAAATAGTTCCCCTATTCTATTCAGTCATTAAGAATTATTAAATATGATATTGTATAGGCAGTCGTCCAGTTACGAACATCCGTACTTAAGAATATGAAATTCTAATCGATTTCGCACTATTCGAATTCGCACTAATCCAGGCCTACCTGTATTTCAGCAAACTAAATATTTATATTTATTTTTATTAAATATAAATTTAAACACTGTACATACTTTAATTATAAAGTATAATAATATACTGAATAACAACAATGTCCGGCTGATATTGTCTTGAATGGGAGAAATGTTCTGACACGACACATTATCTCTATATAGTACCTGTGGCGCACCCAGTAGGGATGTTCCCCTCGGGAAACAGGTTGAATAGGGGACAAGAGCATGGAATGTCATTACTATTCACCAGATATTTGTTTAGATATTTTTTATAATTTTCAGTTCTTAAAAGTTACTTAAGGAATGTGTGTTTAAAACAATTTTTCTTTTGTGTCAAGAAAAAACAAATCTGCTTTTTGGAAGGGGAGATAGGGCCAAAAAATGTCGCGCAGGGTACCAAAGATTCTCTGTACGCCACTGTACAGTATATATGTTATTGTAGCTTCCTTCTTCTCCTGATTGTTTTCTGCAAAGGAAGTTCACGTCGCCTGTAGTTCTTACTCTCAAACCAAAACCTTTTTTGTTCTGAATGTTATCCGTGTCAGACATCTTAATTACTCTCTTCAGCATTTATTGAGCTCTTCAGCTCAGCTACTATCAGCTTTTATTGAGCTCTCTCCTAACTTGACAATCACACCCCCTGGGAAATATTCCGTGCCCACATTGATGTACTATAACATAATAATAAATACTCGTCAAAATTATTGGATTGTAAAAAAGACATTATATAAATAAACTGTCTTTTTAGATGTGAAAATTTCGAAAAAATTTATACAATTTTTGTTAGCAAATATATGACAGTAGTTGAGTAGAAAAACTTTCCTAATATTGTTTCTAAAAACAAATTTATGTCTAAATATGGTCCGAATTTCATGTTTCATTGGCTTATTTATTCAATATACAAGAGACGAATAATAATAATTACTTTAATGAATGGCTTAGAAAAATCATGTAAGCTTCAATTTAATATAATGAAGGAATATTTATCAAAATAATCAAATATTAAAAAAAAAATTTATTTCACTATTATAAAAAGGCATAAAAAGTTAATAAAACCAAAAATAAATACAAATTTTCAATTTTTAATACAAAAATTAGAGTTAGTTAAAGATATTCATCAGTACGGCATAATCTCATATCTGAAACTGATAAGCATTGAACGGGTATTTTTCTTTTAATTTGAATAATTATAATGTATTGAAATGAATTTTTAAATAAAGTACAGTAGTCTTTTTTAACACCACTCTCCAATCATTAGCCAATTATGAAGTGACAGAGCTCAATTCAGGTTCTATGGAGTATCCATAAACAATATCGCGTTATATAGAATATTTTTTGTCCCTCTTCGTGCCTTCATCGTTTTTCATTATGTCAAGTATGGCCATCCTGACTGTCACATCAAAAATTTTTAAAACCTGTTCCCCTTAATTTCTTTTCTTTGATTTTATGTAATGTATACATGTATATAGTTTCTAATTCAATACAAATACAGTTCTTTAATGTTGTTTCTCCAATTTTATGAAAAATGAAATATATATATTTCATTTTTACATAAAATAGGAGAAACGAAATTAAAAAGCTGTACAGTATATAAGAGTATTTAGAACTAGAAATTATGTATGTATGTCTTACGTTTTACTAACAAGCATATCTCCAAATAGGTTACACTACAGTCTTTATATTTTGAACAATTAAGTCTAAACATTTTGCATTTTATTCAAAAAAATATTATTAATAAATATGTAAAAATGTATAATGTGATGTCACAATTTGCATGACCCCACCCTTCTCTACATTATTTATCATCACAAATCTACTACTACATCCCTCCCCTTCAAATAGAAACGATTCACCCAGTCAAACAATTCTTCGATTCATTCGATTCTTTGATTCAAACGATTCTTCGAATCAAATGAATCAATTCATTGAAAAGAATCATTTCGCCCATCACTAAATCAAATACTTCCTGCTCCAATAAAAAGAAAAGAATGATCAATTTCTGAATTCACAGAAAGTTGAAAGTCATCTTTATACCTCAAAATCTAAATCTAACTAATCCTAATCAAGCCAAACTTCCCCTAGCAGTTTATTTTTGAATAATTGCCAAATTAATTAATTATTTTTAATTTATGCTACAGTACCATCATCTACTGGATTAATAACTATTTATTTAAATTTAGGCTAAGGTGCCTAAATTTAAATAAATAATTTTATTAATTTAAAAAAAATAAACCACTAGGGGAAGTTTGGTTTAATTAGGATTATTTGGATTGTGTAAATCCCATTAGTAAATGTTGATTTCTAAATCTAACTTCCCCAAACCAGAACTAACATTGATTTAAGTATCTATCTCAAAAATTCACATTATCCTCTTTACAATTTATTATTATTATTTTATATTGATAAATCATCAGATACTAATTTTTTAACTCAATTCATTTTTAGTTCAATTCAGTTTCAGTAATATTTAGTTGAGTTGACATCATTTTCTTAATTAGTTTGTTCAAAAGATGGTAGATTCATTCTGTAACACTATTTCTAATACTGAGGTTTGAAGGTATGAAAGATAATTTAATGTTTAAAATAAATGTAAATCCTATAAAATAATATAAAGCAGAAAGACAAATTTTATTAAGATACATTCAGGTCAATTCTTTGTAATATTATTAAGGAGACAAGAATTTTTACTATAATGCACTATCCCAAACAAGTATACAGAATTTCTGGATGTTACCTGTTAAAAATATAACTACATCCTATCATTCATTGTTTATACACATTAGACTATATTTATAGTAAGACAAAAGTAAAACTCAACAGCAACCTAAGAAAATGTCATTTGCCTAAAGAACCTAAAATTTATCTTTTCAGAATTTACTTTGTAATATTCATGTGCAAAGTTGCGGGCTGAACGAATGCAATACTATTAATTATAACTAAGCCTAACGGTTCTAACGACTGCAATCCAGAGTTCAGCCTGAGCTCAGGTCTTAAACTAAATTCTAACTTAAAACTAATTAACTATAAAACCGTCTAACACAATGTAATGTCTAAATGACGAAACAAAACTGGAAATCGGAACTTACTAAAAGTATCGATTTAGTATTAGAAATAGAACACACCAAAATGATGTTAGAAACTTATACTAATAATTGGAATAAATTCTCAAACCAGTTAACAAAAAAATATAAAGTTTTTAGACTCCAAACACTTACAAAAGTGTTAATAAGTGCTTTATTGAAACTATAATAAAGCAACAATAAATTAATCAACAAAACTTGTTTAATCCGACTCAAATACTAACAATCAATTATTCACAAAAACAAGAACCTTAAATACTACTTAAAGTCAACTACCTCCACCTCCGATACAATTTCAAACAATCGTCAATCTTTACAAGAAACTCAACTGTCACTTTCGCCAATTTTACATCAAGACAACACCTCATTGGTTGCCATTTTTCATAAGCTACCGGGTGACTTACAGTCCCATGCTGCTTCATTTACATACTTATACGGAACAAGTGTAAAGTTATTAGCTTACAGAGTAATTCATTCATGTCATCCACAATTCATTTCTATATCGAACAAAACATCGATACGGATCATTCTTATTTTCACATATCGGATCAGTGGTAAATTTAGTTAAATTAGAGGATGACGTCATTACCCGGGAGAGCTCTTCCAGAGGACGGTTCTGATTCTGTATCACATATTGCTAAGAATGACAAGAACGTGGGAAGTAAGTTAACTTTTAAACTAAAATATAATACATTAGATTATAAGAAAATAACGCTAAATAATAGAGTGCATAACGAAATAAAAATAGGACAGGTCAAAGTTAACTTCCTCACACACGGACTTTTTGACTTCATGATTAGAAAAATTTATAATTTGTGTTCGTAAAAAATTCTACACATTAATTATGAAGACCAAGGAAAACACCTACACATCATCTTTTCTTTATTAAGTACACCAATGTTATTCAATTCATAAATATTTCTCATTTGAATTTCTTAGAATATCAAAATTATTATTAATTAATGTTACAATTTTGTTATACTTAAAATGTATAAATAACTATTGTATGTAGTCATGTATAAGTCAATTCACATATAAAATCAACTTCCATAATTTACATCCTAAAAATCAATAAAAAAAATTTTAAACCTGTATATAAGCTGATCCCAAATTTCAAGCATTAGAATAATATGGCATTTATTTAAATAGAAACTTTTTATAATCTTAAAAAAATCTTTCAAAATTCATTTCACTATTGGAATAAATGCAGTAGATTGTCATTTAATGTTAATGTTAAATTTCTGAAAATCAAATTCACTGAAATGAAAAGTTCCACTGACCTATTAAGAGTTAGATTACATACCTAGAGTGTTTTCTGGAACTAGAAGCGAGAATATTTTGTAATTATTCTAATTTAATTATTATTGTATTGTTCAATAGTTGAATGAAATGAAATAAAAGTATTATAGATTAAGTTAGGTTAGAATGAGGATTGATAGACTAGACCCAGCATTCTCTAAATGTTTATGAAAATATAGGACCCAGAATTGAGAGAGTCTAAACAACAGCATGTCGGTCTGTATGAATGGAAGTTTAATTAATTTTTAAATTTGGGCTAAAGTGGCATCATATAGTAATTAATAATTATGTTAAAATTTAAACTAATTTTCCTGAAATAAAATTTTGTCACTGCATCAGGATCTTTGGAATAAAACTTCAATGTCTTACCAGTTAGATTACCATGGCAATCAGCAGAATTTTATTTTGGGAAGCTTATATAATGATTAATTCAGAAACTTATCGGATTAGGCCAATACTAGACTGCCAGGAAGGCTACCTATGTAGCCACAAGCTCTACTTAAGTTAATAATTAAAGTTAAAGGGATGGTGATGACACAGCTTTGATTTAAAAATAATTATTAAAATTACAGTTTAATTCTAAATGATTATGCTAGGATTTAATTCAGCTTAGAATATTTGGTTTGTAGTTATTTTTCCCTAGTTAGGTTGCTTTATAGTATATTGTTTTATGACATTTAATGCTAATTATAGAAGTTATTTAGTAATCATTTATATAATCAGAGGGTATTTAAACATGTTTCAATGAAAAACTGCTGCCATTTTCTAGGGTTAGAATGCATTATAATTTTTTAATGGAAATTAATGGACTGATTTATGAGCATTTTCCCAGAACACTTAATCTTATAAACTAGGATTAAAGAGTATATCAAAAATTTAAAGATTTATTTACTTGAAAGCAATCAAATTTGCAATATTTTTTTTTTTAAATAGTATATTATAAAAGATATACTTACATTAACTTCCTCAAGTAATTCTTTACAGCCTTTATTTTTATCAAAACTTTTTGAAACAGTTTCATGGATACAAGTTCGATCTCTACTTGAAAGTATGCACATTCTATAAAATTATATAATGAAGATATACTGTTGAAATGATTTATGAATTATCAATATAATAAAAATATAGGAGGTTCCTAACTTATGACAAGGTTGCATTCAAAAACTTCAGTCATAGTTGAATCCATTATAACTTCAAACTTTATTTTCCTTAGGGCGCAATGTTATAAATTAGGATTACTTTCCCCAACCACAGAACTCAGAATATTCAATATGCTTTTAAAAATCCTAAGAAACATTTTCCTATCTTGTCTTTCCATCGCCGGCTCAGCATAAGCTCATAACAATATGGAGAAAACTACTTGCTTAATACCAAAGATAAGTCAAAACAGCTCTAACAGCAAGTAAAAAGTTTATTATGGTATAACGTTTTTGGATCTATGTCTGGTCACCGGCGATGGAAAGACAAGAAAGAAAATGTTTCTTAGGATTAGTAGAAAGTTGATACATGCGGATGAGTTAATGATGTTTCTTCAGGAATGCTTTTAAAAAGTAACAGCATATAGCAATGTTGAATAAATGCTGTTTATTCTTTAAAATGAGGAAATTTTGTAATTTCTGACTTTTGTGCCTATTAGAACATTATATGAATAAAACTAAACAAAATAAAATGTAAAAATAAAGATGGAATGCTTAAGTTATTTTCCTATATCCAAGTTTCTAGCATTGGCTGCATAGTAAAGCAGTTATTTACCATCTTGAAGGATCTGGTTCAATTCCAGGTCTCATTGTTTTTCAGAAAACCCTGACCAGGCTCACTGAACTCCATTCTTCATCCCAGAAAGATGAAGAATGATGGGATTATCATAGGTGTTGGATAGCCTGTGGGAGTTCTAAGAGTGGATGCTGCCAAAAAGTATTTATTACCAGTTTAACTGAAACTTATATAACAAAGTTTATTACAAATAGAAGCAATTATTACAAGTCTCTATGTAATACACTGCTTTGAACGGTACTTAACTAAATTATGAAATAATCATTAGCACTAATAAGCAGACCAATTACGCTAAATCATTAAAAAAATTCTTTAATCAGAGTAGTGCTTTTGGCTTATACGCCATCATCAACTCTTATATACAGTATTGTTAGAATACTGTATAATTAATGAAGCAATTCTTTTTAATATCACTTCCTAAACACTGGCCAGCTATTATATAATGATATCCATTCCAGATCCAACTACAAACTGCTTACTTCATGGTAGAACAGCAGGAATTTACAACAAATGAAATGATATCTGGTCTGGATCCATCAAAAATTTTTCAGAAAGATGTAATCCAAATTCTATGCTTCTAGCATTTGGGATGGAATTGAATGGATCAGCATGAACACTTAATAATCCATTGAGTCCTCTGACATAAAAACATAGCAAGATTGTGGAACAAAAAATGATAAACAATATAAATAAAATTCAATCCTGAGATGCACCTTGGATAAGAGAAGTTATTTTTGGAAATTTTAACTAAAACATGGAATTTTAGTATGATGAGCTGCAAAATTTGTAAAATTGAAAAAATTTTGCGGATATTACAAAAATTTTGGAAATATAGAATATTTTTACTTATTTGTTCATTTATTGCTTTACTTTTACAGAAAATTTAGTAAAATATGAGAAAAATCTTAATGTAAACAACCCTAAGCTATAAAAGGGGACATGGCACTTTTGTTTTATGGCATCCAGTTGTTTTGCAGGAAACTGTAGCTAAGCCTACTTCACTGCTCTGCATGTGCTATTGGGTGTAGTATGTAAACAAAGTGTCTCAAGGCCAATTAGAATAGGATAGAAAATGTTAGAGCTGTTTATGTACAAAAACAGACTATTTTCCTATATGTTATGTTTTTGTTATAAATTTGAAAATTTATTAAAAGATTAAAATAAAAATTATTGAATGAAAAAACATCAATAAACATATTTTATTAAAAAAATGACAATATTTTAAATTTTCCTGCAATTTTAAAAATTTTTCTCATTTTTTGACTAATTTTAGTTAACTTAATTAAAATTTACATAATACTTCATTTTTTATCGATAATTTTTTAATATATCCAATTTTCTTCATTCATAAGACTTGCCACTTTAAGAAAATACCAATTCTTTCATTGGATGGCTAAGATTTTAATATAAAAATTGTGTTTTCTCCAATCTCATAATAAACGAAAAATTATGAAAGAAATAAAACTCAAAAAAATTTTTTATATTGTTAGAATGACAATAAAAAACGTAATAAATCCTAAAAATTTACAAAAAGTTTTATGAAAATTAAGCAAGATTTTGCAATTTTAATTTTTTTGGTTTTTTTGCATATTAATTAGACTTAACACTACTGGCACCTATCGGGTTAAATAATTCTGGAGATAAGAGACCCAAAATTAAATATAAATTTGCATGGTGGAAATCCAACACAATTCCATCTTACTGATAACTTGGCCATCCAGTTAATTGGCTGCCATAATTGCAAAATCATTGATGGTAGCTGTGATAAGTTCAGATTTTCATTGAAAGTAATAACAGTCTTAAATATAGATCGTCATAAGTCAGGGACCTCCTGTAATATAAAATATTTTAATTGTTTAAAGTCTTATTTTGTCAAATTAATGATATCTTCTGCTATTTCGATTAGAAGAGTAATTTTAAATTTTGTATTTCAGATATCTTAATTTATAGAAAAAACAATTTGCTAAAAGTGTTAATAATTGCTTTATATAGAAGAAAAAGACAATGACAACAATTTTCTATTTCATTAGATGGTATTGTGTTTGTACTACACCAAGGTGTTCAATTGCATGGAGAATAACAAGCTTTGGGCTGCCCTGCAGGAACTGGGAGTGCAAGAACACCTGATCAGATTGATCAGATCACTCTACCAGAACCAGGAAGCTACAGTGAGAATCAGATAAGGAGATACAGATTAGTTCAAGATCAAGAAAGGCACCAGACAGGGCTGCATCCTCTCCCCATTTCGCTTCAACCTCTACGCTGAAGTGATCATGCAGAAACTGAACCTGGACGAATCTGAAATGGGAGTGAAAATTGAGGGTCACACAATAAGCAACCTCAGATTTGCTGATGACATGAATTTGCTGGCAGAAAGCGAGAAGGACCTGAGGCAGATGATCACAAAGCTTAACCATGATTAAACAAATATGTACATTTTAAAATTTATAAAAGTATATGCACAGTACACATAATTACTAATTTAATTAGTTTTGCTGTAATTTTATAGTGTGAACTAGTATTTTCTGAAAGTCTTCGCTTTGACTGAACATTATCTAGCATCGCCTAAATAGCATAATTTATATCAAACAAAACTAGTTAGATCTAAAATCGGGTTCTGTCTCTAACAGAATTTCGCTGAAGTAGTTAATAGCTATCTAATATCTTAAAATTATGTAAAGAATAATCTAAAATTAGTTTCGACAAATATTATTAATTTAATCAGCCATTAATTATAATAAAACTAGTATTGACCCAAGCCAAATAAGTAAAACTTGCTTTGTTGTTGTGGCTAACTTTAGCCAAAATTAACTCTTGGAAAAAATTACAAATATTGGCATTAGTCAATTCATCAGCTAAAAGTGATTCTATTTGTGTATTTTATTATTATTTAATATTAATTATTTTAATTTTAAATTAAACGAAACATTTTAATCCTTTCAGACCTGATTTAATTCTAATTATTCTAAAATTATATAAATTTTAAATTTCATCTCGGGGCACTTTCTAAGACTTTTTGGAGATAAATTTTCATTAATTGTTTATGGTTAAAAAAAATTGAAAATATCATGTGCCATAAACGGTACGCCAGAGACCGAAAGGGTTAACATCTGTTTTAATTAAAATAACTCGAATAATTGGTAATTAAACAGGAGAAAAAAAAAATGGTTTAAAGAGACCAGGTGTCAAATTTTAGTTACGAAAAATATTTTCGGCAGAATTTTAACTGCAGATTTGTTATCACCATTAAAAATGCTTGCTAACATTAAAAATCCCCAAAAGTTTGCAGTCGTTTTTAAAACAACTTTACTATAAATTATTCAAGCGATTTAAAGTACAGTGATCGTATTAGCCTTTCAGTTTCTTAAGGTATAAATCGTTACAATATTGTAATTGTCTTGTTAACGAGAACTTAATTGAGCTGGTTAATTAATCTGCATGATGTTCCTAACTGCAGAAGTACAGGAAACAAACTAAAAATGAACGTTTTTCCTCAGATTAATTGTCGATAGATTATCTCAACCTGGAACCATAAACATGCTCTCGTTTTTCTTTCTAGTTAAATAATACCTGTCTAAACGTAACTTTAAATTATTTAAACTAATAAATGATAAAAAAAAAGATTACTGATGATTTTTATTGCTATTTAGTCTATAAATAATATTACTGATAGATAAACTAGAATCGTTTTTCAAAATGTCTGCCATTTGTAAGCTTGATAATTGTCATTCTCTCTTAAAATATATGTAAACATTAAATTAATAAATTAAAAATATATGTAAATCATAAATATATATAATTATTCAAGCGAAACTCTGATGAAATGCAAAACTAGAATTATCACAAACAAAATTATGTAAGAAAAAAAGAGAAATATATAAGAAATAAATGTAAAATTATGCAAAAAAAAAAAAATATTTAAAAAATTGATATAAATATCTGTAAACACATTTCGAATATTTTAATGTATTTAAATAAAAATTCGCGATAAAACTCTTACGAAACGTTCTAAGAAAGCGAAAAAAAAAAAATGTTTTTTTTTCTCCAAGCGAAATTATTAATGAAGTGATTTATTTGTTTAATTTTTTTTTTAAATAAATAATAATTAAGTATTACTGGATAAATTTATGTATAAGATTTCTAAAATAAAGTGAGTCATAACATGTAACGATGCCGCAATTTTCAACGTTGAAACATTAAAATTGCGGCATCATTATTATTTTTCAAAACTTTCATTTGTTGAGTTTTAATGAAGCGTAAAGGTAGTCATTAAGTAACGCTAATTAAAATTGAAACTTTGCAAAGAGAAAATTAAACAGATAACTAACCAAAAATCCTATTGCCGTATTTTTATAAAATTTAAAGAATTTACACTTGCACAATTTCCATTTTTTGCAAGTATTCTCGTTAATAATAGCTTACCGTACTCGAAAATGGCGCATTGCTGGGTATAAATATTGAATAAAATTTATTTTTAAACGAGTTTGTTAGCTTCTTCTTACGTTCATTGTTTTTTTTTTTCTGATTTTTATCTTCTGCTTCGTATAAAGTCGCTTATTGCGGAAGAGCTCTTTATTATTATTTTTTTTTTTTCTTGAAATAGTCAACAAATATTACATCATCACCTGCTCAGTTTCCTGTTCATGTCCGGAAAGAGTTTGGCGAAAATGATACCCCCTCGGGCTATTCTCACAGCTGATTGGCTGAAAACTCGGGCGGCGTCCCTGACTGTTGTTGTTGGATTACCATAGTAACCAAAAGGACCCCTTTGTACTACTAACCCAGTCACAACCCCTTCATTATAACTTGGAATTTCACGGTCAAGGACAAGTAAATCGGAAATTTTTAAAAATATGCGAAAAAATCCTTAAAAACATCCAAAGGATATACAAATGGATGCATCAAGATGGCTAGATTAATTTTCTTTTAACTAATCAGCGAAAGGTAAGTTCCGTTTTGTTAATAATTTTTTAAGAATATTTTTCATTTATTAAATTTGTAAAATTATATAAATCTGCAAATTGTACACATTGCAAGAAGAACTTTTATAAATTTTACGTAAAACGAAAAAATAATTCTGAAAGACTCTTTTCGTTATTACGTAATGGTGCCAAAGAGTTACATATTTTTTTTTTCCTTTATTCCAGTCGTGCAAGCAATTTTCATAAAAAATTCCATCAAAATATTAATTAAAAACTCATTTTTCAGTAAAATGAAGACATTTTTTTATTTATTCTTTATATGTTTGTAGTTAATAACTTTTTACCTTATAAAACAGTAAAAATAAACATAAAGAGAGAGTTGTACATATATTTTTTTTTTTCCCCTTATTTTCGATAAAATTTTCATGTCCGAAAATACAAAAATAATTTCGCATCTGTAGGAGGTTTGAAAGTTAATTTAACTCTTCCATTAATTTTTTTTTGCATTTATTCCACTTAATGAGATAATTAACCATTTTAAATATCATCTTTCTTGCTAGTTTAAATTCTGTTAATATTTTTTTTTTTTACCCCGAAATAGGTTTTCTTCGCATTGGAGATAATGGCGTCGGGCAAACTAATAAAAAAAAAAATAATAATAAAATAAACAAAACTAGTGGCCAATCATAAAACAGAAAACTGTCGCAATGCAGCTTTATTGATTGCCCCTGATTTCTGACTCATCCATTGCTTCTTAGCTTTTGCATAAATTATTCCATGAAAGTTTCATTACCATTATACGGCTTCTAATTATTGCACTTTCTCGTTTGAATTGCAAAAAAAAAAAAATTTTGTTTTAATTTTAATTAAAGTTGCAAAAGTAACGAGCGTGTTGCATTATGGCGGACGAATTTCTTTCCATATTTTTTTTTTTTAAGTAATTCTGAAGAAATCTTCCGTTTATTTTTGCTGCAATAACAAACTTAACCTGTCTTATCCCGTTAGGAATATTGCATCAAAATATTTTCTGCATTTCTGCACCAGTTAAAGCATTCTGGTTAGTTAAACTGATGAATTGAAAGCTTGCACAGTCAATGCCCAAGAGGTATAAGACTATATAATTAAATCAAAGACCATCTTGACAGTATAATTGGCAATAAAAATGAACAGTTATTATTATTTAATATTTATAATTTGACTGAAACTAACTCAATTTGTCGTGGAAAATATAAATATAATTTAACTTGCGGTTTAGAGTGACTTGTTTGTTTTGCTAAAATAAGCAGTTTTTTTAGTTTAAAACGTAAAAATAGTGCATGTAAAATATAATCGGAACTATAATTTAGTTGCAAATTTATAATTTTAAACGTGTAACACGATGGGTTTTTTTAAAAATGTTCAAAATACGGGTTTGGGTCACCGACTTTGTTGAGTGGAAAAATGTATTTTGAGACGGAAAAAAGGAAAAATGAAAGGAAAATTACAGCAAAATAAAATAACTATAAATATATTACTTTTTAAATAATTTTAATATCAAATAGAATCGGCAAAAATTTGCATTTTTTTTTTTTTGTGTTAAAAATGTTGCATAAAAATCGTAAGAGCTTATAAATTAATGTCTAACACGATAGATATTTTAAAAACGTTCAAAAATACAGGTTTGGTCACTGACATCATTAAGAAGAAAAACGTATTTCGAGACAGAAAAAATGCAGAACGAAAGAAAAATTATAGTATATAATAACTATAAATATATTATTTTTAAAAGTATCCTATATCAGACAGAATCGATAAAAAAAAAAAAACTCTTCTCCGAATAGGCCTAAATTCCAAAAATAAGAGGTTGCTTTGTTAGGCGAAAATACGAACAAATATAAAAAGCTGAGAAAGAATAACATTGTCGCAATACATAAATTTTTGTTTACGCTTATGCAAAACTAACAATTTAAAATTATTAAAATTCAAATGCAGAAAATTCTAAGCATAGCCCACGGATTTGAATGTCTGAATAAATGTTTCGCCCAATCGAAAATTTTTTGTTTACTGTATTTTCATACTTTGTAGGCCTGGAAGTTTTAGAATTAAAAAAAATATATATATTGAAAAATATTCGAAACAAATTGGCATTCCGATAAAAAAAAATGCAGAAAATTCTAAGCATAGCCCACGGATTTGAATGTCTGAATAAATGTTTCGCCCAGTCGAAAATTTTTTGTTTACTGTATTTTCGTACTTTGTAGGCCTGGAAGTTTTAGAATTAAAAAAATATATATATATTGAAAAATATTCGAAACAAATTGGCATTCCGATAAAAATATATAATCCAATATTTTCCCGTAGAGGAAATTATTTAAATCGTTTGAAAGGCTTTTAAAAATTAGATAATTATCAGATAACCTACTTCAGATATGTAGGCCTAGGTTATAGGTTTCTTTGTGTTATTTATTGTAAATTTACAGTATTAGCTAAGAATATTACGTATATTTTAAAATTATATATACAGTATGCTACTTGTATACGATGAGATATGACTCGCTCCTGCTGCCGTTAGCTTTATAATGATTTATGACTGATATAACGATGGACACACTGTCTAAATGGACTCCATGTTCTTAATTGGATCAAAAAATTCAATTAGAACTCGAGTAAAGGATGCCTATATAACGGAAATTGCTACAGGCCTATCGTAAATAACGAATTAGAATAATACTGTAAACATCTATCTTCGATATTTATTATATTAAAATTGTTGAAGTATATTCTTTGAAGAGTATATTGGCTAATAAATTCCAAATATTATAGTTTATCCTTCTGTGTATGTGTGTGATATATACAGCACTCGACAAAATTGAAACAAAAAATTAATAAATCTCCGAGAACGACATCAAAATCCAATTTCGGAATGTTAGTTTAAATAATACAAATAAATGGCGTAAC
Organism: Olivierus martensii; assembly: GCA_000484575.1. Classification (NCBI taxonomy): domain Eukaryota; kingdom Metazoa; phylum Arthropoda; class Arachnida; order Scorpiones; family Buthidae; genus Olivierus; species Olivierus martensii. Next base: position 36,598 of record AYEL01060879.1, on the reverse strand, counting down.
ATAAGGAACAGTAACAGCATAAATAAATTATCGTTTTCGGGATTTTTTCCTCTTTTTTTTTAATTCTACTTCATCCAAAATAGATTTTTGAGTAGTAGTTTATCATTTCGAAAACGTAGATGTTTATAAATCACCAATACTCGTAAGTTGATGATTCCCGATAAAATTCAACAAGAATATATGAGAATCTGAAAGATGTTTTCGGTATCGATGATAAATATATATATATAGGATATAACAATAACAAATATTTGGCAAAATATTGACTAAAGCAATAAAAATATGGCTACCGTTATCATTTTTATATTAAAAAAATTGAAGAGTCTAGTCGGGTTCCTGAGATGAATTGTTTGATTTTAAACGACTTCGCCGTCGTATCCAGAGAAATATTTTTCAATCTCACTAAAGCTGATATTTTATTTTCTTGTTGAAATTTTTTCTCTTTAAATTCCAAGATAGATAAAATAAATTAAATCATTTTTTCGATTCCGAGAGCAATACAGTTGATAAACGATCCGCTTGTATTGCTTTCAGATAGGTAGGTTATAGGTTAAAATTCGTTTAACAAAATTTGATTGAAGGCCTACTTAGAGTAGTTAATTTATTTTTATTATTGTGATTTTAGCCAGTTACCATTTAACTCAATCTTATTAAAATATAAGTTTTCAGCATATATTTTAATTATACTGCTTATAAACAAACGGACTTTTACAGTAATGATATTTTTTAATTTAGAATTTGGATTGCGAAATAATTTAATTATAGAGTTTTTTTTTTTTTAAATATTAATTCGTGGAAATTATTATGTTCGCCATTTCCGCAACCATTATATATTTTTTCCAGGAACTCTCACGATGATAACAGGAGCGCATACAGAATTGTGTTTTCTGATTGGTGGAAATTTTGATTTATTCACGCAACTTCAACTTCTTTGTCTCTCTAAAAATTACTATAATGCTAGTGTGTGTGGTTGCATTGAAACCTATCCAAAATTGTCAATTGTTTACCATCCCTCTCTAAAATATATAGCAGACCAAAACAGCGCGTTTTTCTAGTTTCAAAATGGAGTATAAATGAAATAAAGAAGATGCAGTAAAAATATTAAATTGTGGATTTTTTTTCAGTTTACGCTTGTTTCTTTATTAAATTATGTTAACTATGTAATATAGTACAATAGATCTATCATATAGCGTCATTCAGAGTCTAATATAGTAGTATATTATCGAACATGATTCAATTTTAAACAAATCCTTTATATAAAATATAGATTAAATTATTAAAAAATTAAATTTAAAATCCTTATTCATTGTTAAACATAAATTTAGCATTCGCGATTTAAATATTCTCCCTTTTCTAAGAACTTTATGAAAATTGTCTCATAGATTCGTGTTGTAAATTTTTACTTATTATTTCTATTTTTATATATTTATTGATAATCTTCTGTGATTATGTATTACATTGCTAATTTATAGTTTTATTCATTAAAAATTCAAATTTATGAGAGGAAAAATAATAATAATCAGGAATTTTACTGCGATGATTCCAAATAAAGGTATTTTTGTTACGCATTCATAAGTTCCTGAAAATTTGATCGGTAATCGTTTTTATCAGACTTTAAGTGAGATAAAAATTATTATAATCAAGTTTTCAGGTCGAATTTTGGTTCTTATTTTTACGAGAATACGCTGCCAATTTTTTCACGCATTTTTGAACTCGATTTTTTAGCTCGAAACAATAGCAAAATATAAAAAAGTATGTCGAAATCGGTAGGAAGTAAAAGTAAAAATCCGAAAAATCGAAAAAAAATTCTTTTAATCCTTTTGCAGTCGAACCACTATACCGATTTTTATAAATAGGGTATCGTTAGAAAAATCTAACCCTCGAATTTCTGCGACAGCCAAAATTTTTTTTTTTTCGTTATTCATAATTTAAAAATTAAGAAATAAAAATTAAATTAAAATTTTAGTTTCTCTAAAAAGACAAAATCCGAAGGTGGCGCTATAACTTAGTAAGGGTTAAATATAACTGAAGTGGGTGATCGGTTAACGAACATAATTTCGTGAATACTAGTACAGTGGGTGATCGGTTAACGAACATAATCCGTTCCTAGACAATATTCGTTTCCTTAATACATTAGGTGATCAGTTAATGAACATAATCCGTTCCAAGATAATGGATATATATATATATACAGAGGGTGATCGGTTAATGAACATAATTCGTTCCAAGAAAATGTTCGTTATCCAAATTGTTCTAACGAACATAATCCATTCCAAGATAATGTGCATTATCCAAATTGTTCATTAACCGATCATCGATTTACCATAGGTTTTTATGGGAATTTGATTAATTCATTTGATCATCGATTTACCATAGGTTTTTATGGGAATTTGATTAATTCGTTCCCCAGACTCAAAAAAACATAAATAAAAAATTATATAATTTCTTACTGCGTTTACAAAAAACATAAATAAAAATTATATAATTTCTTACTACGTTTATTTATTTTTATAGTAATAACAATAATATATACATACATAGTCTTGCATTTTCATCTATTAGTAATATATACATACATAGTCTTGCATTTTCATCTATATGTTTATTTTCTAATATATACATACATAATCTTGCATTTTCATCTATATGTTTATTTTCCGATAAATAATCTGCACAATATCGATTGCTTTTCTCTCTCCTTCAGGATTTTTCGAAAATAATTAATAGCATTGTCGTGGTATAGATCCCCAAGCCTATTGACCTCAACCTGGTATAGTGCTATTCTAAGGCCAAAAAAATTGTGCTCTCTCTTACCTTCTTTAATAAATCTTTGATTTGTTTTATGTTGTCTTCGTCTCTCTTACCTTCTTTAATAAATCTTTGATTTGTTTTAAATTGTCTCTGAGCTCTTACCTTCTTTAATAAATCTTTGATTTGTTTTATGTTGTCTCTCTCTCTTACCTTCTTTAATAAATCTTTGATTTGTTTTACATTGTCTTCACTCTCTTACCTTCTTTAATAAATCTTTGATTTGTTTTACGTTGTCTCCTAACCTGGTATGGGTGTCATTCTAAGACCAATCTTGGTATGGGTGCATTCTAAGACCAAAATGTAAAATCTCTCTCTTACTAACTTGGTATGGGTGCCATTCTAACACCAAAAATTGTAAAATCTCTCTCTAACTTAATAAATCTTTGATTTGTTTTAAGTTGTCTCTGAGTTCATTTTAATTAATAAATCTTTGATTTGTTTTACGTTGTCTCCAAGTTCATTTTAATCGTCTTTGATTTGTTTTACATTGTCTCCAAATTCATTTTAATTGGGAAAAATTGATTTGTTTTACGTTGTCTCTGAGTTCATTTTAATCGGGAAAAACTATTGTTCTTCCATCCTTACCCATAAGTCCACGAGCGTTCGTGGATTTATGGGTAAGGATGGAAGGAATAAGGCCTATGCCTGTCATTTCGTTAGGTTAGTTAAGCCGAAATATTCTCATGGAATATTTTTATCTGGCGGCGGCCACTTATAGAGTCGCCATCATCACAGGCTGACCAACACCCATGATGGGGTCAACCGGAAGATTGAAGGATGGGTTTCAACGAGCCGGGCCCAGATCCCTCCTGAAAAATTGGAGGAGTGGGACCCCCGGATCCTCCAGAATGTTAAGCCACAGCTTTACCACGCAGCCATCGGGCTGCGTGGTAAAGCTGACATGGGGGGGACCTGTCCTACAGTTGTCACAGGGCTGACCTGTCCTACAGTTTGTTGTGTGACCTGTCCTACAGCCCGCGGGTCCTATAGTTTGTTCTGTGGGGTGTTCGTTAACCGAACATAAAAATCTTTCGAAAAAGTATTCGATATCCGAACTTTCGTTAACCGATCACCCACTGATATTACGAAAAATCGCAAAATAAATATTCTTTTTTTACAATATAATAAAGATTGTTGCATTGAAAATGATTTGCGCAAACAAAAGTTAGTTTCCGAAAGAATTAATCAGAAGTTATTCGCACTAATTGCAAATCCTATTTAAATGAAAAATAATTAATTAACATTTACAAATGCGACAACATATATATATTCCAGATGTTGGTATCAGCGTGGTGTATAAATTGCATAATTCCTTTCATTTTATTGCCATGAATACGCCAGATGTTATTAATTAAGTTCTCTCCGTTGAAGGAAACAAAATTAATTATTTTGATTCGATGTAAATAATCTGAAAATTATTTACAGCTCTTCTTTCATTCGAAAGAAAGAAAAAAAGAAAGAAAAACTACAACAAAATGTTTCAAAGTACTAAATCGACCTATTACACTGATACTTCTTTCGAATCACAGTAAAATAATTATCTGTACCGATTAATTATAGTTAATTGTTCGGTTGAAGAATTAATCGGATTATCTTGCGAATTTAGAAAAGAAATCGTTTCATCTTTCAGTTAAAATTAACTTTTTCTCTTAGTCTCTCTCTCTATAAGCATCACCAGTTTCCAAACTTTGTAAAATATACAACTGATAGAAAAGCTTAATTTTCCTTCCTTTTTTTAACCGTTTAATTATACGAAAACGTGAATATTTCTAGATTTTTATTATTAATCCGGTTAGAAAATAAAGGCAGGATATTCAAAATTTGGCAACAGCGACAGCTGCAGTAGCAAAATAGGCGTATAATCAAAATCGGACAATCTGGCGACATATAATGCTTAATTTTTCTTTCGACGTGTGGCCAACCATTTTAAAATGTCTTTTAATGCCGGATTCCGAAAATATTTTAGTTTTTAAACTGTTCGACTGCTTCCTCGCTAACGTTGCAGATATTGAAGTTTTATAAGCTGAAAGGATTTTTGCCGTTTGAATACGAGAAAATATCGAAAACCGTTTGCGACCGTATAATCAAATTTGGTTCACTCATTCGGGGTTCCGCCTGGAATATTTTAGTATTTTTTTTATTTTATTTTATTTTTTTTTTTATCCTTTAAAATTCATGCAGTAGTTCACGACTCCTACATAAAGCAATTTAAATAATTTCAGAAGTTATTGTTTTTAAAAATTATTTATTTTTTGTCTTATTTAAAACCGGAGAAACCTGAGTTACAGTTAGGCAATGCGGAGTATTTTTTGCTGCTCAGTAATTTTTACTTTTTCTCTTATTTTGTGAGGTTAATTATTTCACGATTAAAATTAAACTTAACGAGAAAAATATTAATTTTAAGATGCTATTGATTTCAGTTGTTTTAAAGTAGAATATTTCCAGTTGAATTAATAAAAAAAAACAAGGTAACGAACTTAATAAGGACTCGCGTAGAGTAAATGAGTAACTCGTACTTAAGGATTTCTATTTCTGTGGAAAGTAGATAGAATTTTTGTTTTATTAAAAAACGTGATCAAACAATATTTAAAATGATAAAAAATAATTTCAGAAATTTTTTGAATGGCGACATAAACAATTTTTCATAGCAAGCGAGGCGCATTCTGAGACCAAACAGAATTTTTTTTTTTTTTTTTTAAAGGTTATAAAAATTGAGTTTAATCAAATAAAATATTTTCGAATTATAATTATATTTTTCAATAAAATAATAAAACAAAATTCAGCATAATTAAGACTTTTAATCGTATCTGTACTTTAAACGGATCGATTCTTGCTCGCTACATATGCAGTAATTAATATTAAATCGAATGAAAAATATGCTGAATTTTTTTTTTTATTTAATAGTGAAATAGTTTTGTATTATATAAAAAAATAGTTCGAAAATCAAACAATAAATTCAGATTTCTGTGTTTAACAATAATTTTTAGGTAGGAAAGTCTCTAAACATGTTTTCTTATATTACATAGAATAAATTATATGTAGGTTGAACATTAAATAAGTCAAACTTCATTTATATCGATTTTTATAGATCGATAGGAATTTATATCAAATCACATTTCAAAATTATCGAATTTCCGTATGTAAACAGTCTAAATCAGCCATTATTCTTCTTTGCTTTCTAGCAGTTCTTTGAACCAAACTATGAACAAGTTATCATCATATATTAACTACAGTATAACTTCATATTTTAATGAATTATATGATATAATAATATGCAGTACTGAATATATTAGGTGATCCCAAAAGTAAATGTCAACTCTTGAAAGGATATAAAAGATAAATCACTTGCTAATTTAATCAAGTACATATTCTCTATTTGAATCAATAACACTCTTCTCGTCGTGAAAGCTCATGTAAAAATTCGTGTTTATACAAGCTGAGACATGTTTGAACAAGTACAGTATAAAAAAGACATTACTTTTGGGATAACTTGATATTAAGATTGTATATTATATTGGCTTTATTAAGCATTCTACAAACTAATATTTAAAATCTTCCTGTTTTCTTAATTTCGTTAAAATAATAGTTTTTGAATATTTATTTTCTTCGCCATTTTTATTTTTTCTTATGGAAACAATGAATCATTCAAATTTTATAGAATCATTCGTTATTATCTAAGATATTAATGCATGCTTATTAATTTTGAGATTATCGCGTTATAAGATGGTAACCATTCGAATCCTTAAAAAAGTCAGTATCTTTGAAACTACTCGTATTTATCACTCGGGAATATCCATATATTTTTTATATTTGAAAGTCTTTTAATCATTTGTTATAATGATGTCTATATTTATTTTTTTTTTTCGACTGTCTGAATGCCAGTCCGTCTGCAAAATATCTGAAGAATCGGGAATATCCATATATTTTTTATATTTGAAAGTCTTTTAATCATTTGTTATAATGATGCCTATATTTATTTTTATTTTTTTCGACTGTCTGAATGCCAGTCCGTCTGCAAAATATCTGAAGAGGAAAGTACCACAAAATATTCAAATTTTATAAGATTGTTCTTTATTTCCAATACTATACATCTGTCAATGTTGAAATTCCCATGCGATTCATATTATAAGATAGAAACAGTTCTAAGTTTTTGTTTTAAAAGTCTTTGAATGATATTCTAGTGCCTATCAGAATGAGGCAAGAGGGGGCCTCACGATTTTAGGGGCTTTTTCTTTTTGTATATTTGTCAATTTTGTCATTTTAAATGTAATTAAGCTTCTGTGTTTAATTAAATAAATATTAAATATCATTGTTTTTGTTTTCTAGTCCACAGTTTTATTTTAAATTTTGAAGGGACTCGCATTTTTTTCTGAAAGGCACTGATGATATTCCATTCGTTTGAAAGGAATTTTATAAAAAAAAAAAAAAAAATTGTCATAACATTCCTTATTACTGTTAAAATCTGAATTTTTTATAAAATCATCTATCAAAAGAAAATTAAATTATTAAGAGCATTAATTATTATCTGAATTTCAGATATTAAAACCGATATACTATAAATGCAAAAATACATAATTTTTTCATTTATAATATAAATGATGGTTCTATAAATGATAATAAATTTTTCAATTAACTCTAAATTAAAATATTTATTATATTTTTAATACTTTTGCAATAGTATACTCTTTAATTATTGAAATAATGAAGATTTGAATTATTTTTATTGTATAAAATACTTAATTAAATGATGCAAAATATCCACAGTGTAACAGTTTGTATCGTTAATTATATTATTAAATGTTATTAAGTTCTCCTTCCGTTATAATTTTCTATAAAAATATTATATTGATATCTTTATTCATATATTAAAGAATAATTATATATTCGTTTATAATTGAAGTAGTAGTTAAAGAGTAAATAAATATTAAATAAAGAGATAAATAAATGCAATATAATTATTATGGCAATATGGTATTTATTGATAATTTATATTATTATTATATAATTATTAATTTACGAAAATCTAATATTTCTCCTGCTTTAATTGCTCATGATGCTTTTAAATTCTGCTTTCACTATTTAAAGAGATGTGATTTGTGAATAGTTTGGAAATAATTCATCATCTATTTTCAGTATATGGTAGACGTCCTTTATTTTGAGGCAATTAAAAGATACGAAATTAAAATATATATCATCGAAACTTATTAAATAGTTTGTCATTTCATAGCAAAACCTCATAGAATTAAACTTCCCCCCTTTTTTTTTAATGGATGAAACCGCTAGGTTAATTAATCTTATTTTAAATTCAACTATAATAGCCTGAATATCCTCCTGATTTTCATAAAAATCAGTCAAATGGTTCAAAGTTTATTAAAGAGAAACTTTCGAATTTTGAACGTCCGCCATTTTTGAAAAATCGAAGACAAATCAACTTCACTGAAACTGAACTGAACTTTCTTGTAACTTTCGAATTTTGAACGTCCGCCATTTTTGAAAAATCGAAGACAAATCAACTTCACTGACTTTTACTTTCCTGCTAAATTTCATAAAAATAATTCAGGATATATTAAGAGAATCTTAGAATTCTTAATTAATGTTCATTATTTTCATAAAATTTAATGCTAGAGAGGTTAAATGCATACCATTAATGAACGAATATTACTACCAAATTTCATGAAAATCTACTAATTAATTTAAAAGTTTAAGGAAGAGACACACTTCTTCGTCTTCCTTTGCAGGTTATAGCTACTCACACTAGCATAATTATCTTATAAGCTTCACTCTCCTTCGAGTAAAATATGATAAAAATATTAATCAACTAGTATAACAAATTTTTAAGAAGAACTGCATTTTATAAATTTATTAAACCAGAATAAATATATTAATCATGCTCATTTTAGAAAGAGAAACTTTATTTAATGCAAGTATAATTAATGCAAATTTAATGCTGAATTTTATATTAATTTGCATATTGGATTAAGTCACATACAGTAATTCTAGCTCTGGATCCTCGAATGATTGATGTAAAATTCCAAGCTGATTTTATGTTTACAGCATTATATGACTAACTTTGTAAGAGAAAATTATATTAAATAAAATTTTCATTACAAAGATTCGCTGATATTGGAATAGTTTTTAATTTTTTAAAACTTTGATAGATTCATAACTACGAAAAGTTTTTCTAACTTTTTCATCTTATACAGCTTATAAACGACGCGATTAAATTCATACGTTACTGAAATACCATCAGAAGAATTTATGTAGTCGCTATTAATTTATTTAGAATGATTAATGTTCTAAAATGAATAGGAGGATCCCTTAGGATGCTGAGAAAATGGAAAGAATCGCATTCGAGCGAAGCGAATTGCGTCGCAAGTTGCCGCGTTGGCGTTGCGCACAAGAATATGTCACAACATTACTTTGAATTATTTATTTTATGTATTTATTTATGCAATAGATGAAGTCATTATGCATATTATTTTATTTTTCATATAAGTAAGATTAAAAATTCATTGCTATATTTGAATCGAAAAACTGTTTTATCTGAAAAAAAATATATATGAGTCACTCATCAAGCATTATAATGTCTTTATTTTTTAATCAATAAAAATTATCTTTAATCAATTTACTTCAGAGACGAAAAATCGCGACATAAAAAAAACTATTTCAGCATCGCATCTGTTTAATTATATTAGTCGCTTTTCATTCCAACAGATGGCGAGAGTAGTTATTTTATTTTATTTTCCACGAAAAATTTCATACATCTTAATATTATCATCAAAAATAATTTTTAAAAAATATTAATCATTAATTCATATATTTATATACGTATTTGAAATTATTTATTTAATTTTAATTTTAAACTAACTATTTTAATTTAAAACAAGAATTTATTTAATGTCTGTGCTGCCATCTCGCGTTAGATTAGAACCCTATAATGTTATTTTAAAAAATTAAAAAATTCAATTTAAAGTCATAAATTCATTTTTATAAGAATACTATAATTCTATTGATTTAAACATCTATTTAAACAATTTAATTCAATTTAAATTTTTTTAAAGATAATTTTTAAAGTTTTAATTATATTCGACAGATGGCGCTACAATACACTACGCTTCAATTTTATCGTGACATAATTCAAATATCGTAATTTCAAATTAAGTAAATGCATTCATTTATACGTTTATTTATTTATTTGTTTTTAATATTGTAAAATTTAATTTTTTAAAAATATATTAACGCTTTCAAGGTGTTGTATTTGGTCTTACGTCAATATAAAACTCTACCGGAAATTGAACAGTTCTGTGTATTGTCACTTTCTCGGGCGATATAACTTCGACACCAATATTTACTCTTCTTTAATTGTATACCGTAATGACGTAGATACTACGACATTAGACAAGCTCTCGGAATAAATGGTGCATGTCTATTCGACGGGCCACTGAACCGCACGAAGTTCAGTGGCCAGGACAGGCCACCACCACGTGAAGCGGGAGAGGTCGTTGCCACGGTTACCGTCATTCCACATCTCTACGGAGCGACTTTCACTGATCCATGTCATTGATCGCCATCTGATGAGCGTCTCTTAAACTAATGTCAAAACAAAAATCTCTGCTCTTTAGCTCGGTCTAAATTCCACGCCATATCGGCTTAGAGAGTACAACGAAAACTCGTTACCATTAAAACGAGTAATCGAGTTTTTATTGACGAATTCGTTAAATTTTTTCGAAAATATCTTGCGAAAATTGTTACTTTGTTTTTTTTTAACGTAATGAAAGCAAATTCGTGTTTAAACCAGGAAAATAGACGTTTTATTATTGTCTTTATGTTTCATTATTAAACTATAAACGAGGAAATATAAACCTAAGAGAATATTTTTTTTTCTCTCTAACAGAAATTAACGATTAAAATAATGCGATTATAAACTAATACAAATTAGTTTTTTCCTGTTTTATTATTGCGAAAAAATTTGATAAATGATCCTCTTAATGGAGATTTTTAACGCGAGATGGCGCCTTGACTTCTGCGGTTTACTTTTACGACGAAGAGAAGACTATTTAGGAAATTTTCTGTTATTTCGAAACTCTACTTTTTATTTATAGACAGTTGGCAATATTTATATAACCGTTTCGAGCATAACAGGTGCAACCGATACACTCAAAACAACTCTTTTGTTTTCCTTTTCGTAAAAATATGCAGATTCAACAAAATCAGTTTCGTAAACATAAATATATTAATTTTTTAAATATTTTCTTTTTTTTTTTGTTATAAATTACTACTAATTTCGAAACAGCAAACACGGGCAATTTTACGAAATGTTTATGTTTACGCTCGAACTTCTGTATACAAACACTCGGTCCGGAATCAAAATATTTACATACCTACGGCAAAAATTTTTGTTTTAATACCAGATCGCATAACTAGCGCGGATAAAAATAGATATGGCACGATAATGCTCGACGAGCGGCATTGTTCTGTTCTGTTTTAATGCCTTTTAATCCGTAATAAACATAAAAAAGTCTAAATTTTTTTGTTTTTTTTTTGAACGCGCGGTTTCTGTAAACCGTTTATCGTTCGGACGTGTTTTTGGAAATTGTTAATAAAATCCATTTAATTAATTATTATTAAATGAAATTTATCGGTATGGTAGCCGCCTACAGTTTCCTTTTTGGTGTAACCGTGCGTTCTCTATATAACATAATCGCCTACGCATCCATTGTAGTATCCTGATGACGTCATGCCGACCAAACCTTGAAAGTACAAATATTTCTGCCATTAAAGGTTATACGTTTTGATTTCGTACTGTTGAATTATTAATTTTTATTGCGTACGGTTGAACTTATACAGTATATAGGTCTGTAGAATATCCTGATTTATTTTTTTTTTTTATATTAGCGGTAATTATTGCTTGAATAGCATATGCTGTTATAACACACGATGGTTATATATTTTTCTCTTCGTTCGTCCCTGAAAGACATTTTTACATTTTTGCAAGTTAATTTTTATAATTACTCAGTGGAGGTATATAAATTATAATTATTATTATTATAACCGATATGGCTCTAGTATTGTTGTGTGTTTGTATAATATTTCCACTTTATATTTTTACACTTAGCTGTATAAATTTAGCGCCATAGTCTTGTAATACAATACAGAGTAAACCTTAAAATAAAACGAAGTTTATTTTAAAATGGGGAAATCGAATAACTTCAAGGATTGAATTTTCGGTTGTTGTTTTTCTCTGTTATTAATTTTTAATTAAGAAAAGTTTTGGAATTAATTACGATTATTATTTTTGGAAAAATTTTATATTATTCCCCAGGAGATAAATTTGTTCGAACATCGAATTCGTGTCGGGAAACAGCCGGGGAAGGTGGAAAGTTGTCCATTGTTTGAACGACAAAACTCACGAGGTACTTTGTTGTCATCACGTGACTTGGCCAAGAGCCAAACCATCTGTCGTTGCGAAGAGGAAAGCCTTTTGAACTGTAACGGTCGCTCGTGTGATTTAACCGATACAAGGCTATTATCCGATTTAGAATACGGAATTATACGACTATTTTACCACTATTCTCTTAAACCAAAAATAAACTGGATTAATCCGTTTCCAGTTAAAAACAATTTTTTTTTTGTTTACTATCTTTCATTTTTAATCGGATTTTTTTTTTACCACTATTCTCTTAAACCAAAAATAAACTGGATTAATCCGTTTCCAGTTAAAAACTATTTTTTTTTGTTTACTATCTTTCATTTTCAATCGGATTTTTGCCAGGTATATAAACGACCTTCATTTCTGTAGTGACTGATTTCTTTTTTTAATCTTGTGTAGTATCGATTTACACTTATAAACCGGATCGATTTTATTAAATTCGAAACCATCTTTTAAATCTAGACCGGAAAATCGAGTAGCGTGGTGTCACTGGACACAGTTCAAGCCCGATTATTATATACGTTTTCGTGATTTTACATTTTTTTTTTAATTCGCTGTTCTATCGAGAATTTTCGCAATAGGTCACTACATAACCCATAAACACAAACCGTCGTGTAGAATACAACAAACGGACGAAATTCTCCTTTAGGGTGGCTCGTTTGACTGACGTGGGAACGGAAATGGAATTTTTTTCCTCTTTTCCCGCCACTTTCTTCTTTTCCGGTTTCCAAATTGGAGATGCGTCTGTGTCTCGTGCAGGAAGTCAATCGTAATTGGTTGACATATCGCTAGTGTTTCTGACAGGTGGTACGTCTGGTGTTCCTTCTATTTTTTTTTTTTTTTTTTTTTTTGTTTTTTGCATATACACACACACGTACACCGACATCTGTTCTAGAACACTTCACTTGTTCAGAAAATTGTTATATTATTACTATTATCGTTATTATTTAAGCGTTTTTCCTTATGAATCCTTTTTTACAGTCTTTTAACTGTGCAAACGTCCTCCCCTTTTTTGTGCTCGACAAAGCGGAAAATTAAATTATACGTATAATGTTAATAACACGCACAAAATTCGAATTTGCTAATGTTTCGTGAAAACCCGACAAGGCAATCTTGTTAGCTTAACTGTATAGATCGCCATATCCCCATATTTGGGTCAAGGATATTCATAGTTGATGAGACTTTGCGGCCGTAAACGATTATATCATATTTTCCTACCATAATTTATTATTAGAATTTTTTTTTTTCTTTATCCTGCCAGAAACCCCCCGTTTCCGTTCATGCTGCGGGGTTTTAAAACTTCAGTCGTGTTGGTGTTGTACGTGCATCAGTCTACCCTATTGCGCAGTCGTCATTGCGCATGCTTGGAACTAGGTTACTGGGTTAGATCAGAAGACGGCAGCCGTTGCTATAGCAACAGCTGTACTAAAAATATAACAAAACGCCTACACCTGTACATTTTTGTTTACTAACAGGTATATCACGTGGAGGTGTAAGAGATGCTATTTTTATCGGGCCAGTTACGTAATCAATAGTACGTAATAATATTCTTAAACGAAACGGCGACGAAATATTTTCATTTAAAGAAAAAAAAAAAAAACGTGTTAGCGACCTTGGAAGTTGATCGATTTCGACAAAATTTCAGCTTCTCGCCTGCCTTTTTTTTTCTGGTCCGTGTTTAGTATGACACACATTGCGAATATAGAGCGTACACTAATAATAATAATAATAATAATAATAATAATAATAACGATAATAATAATATTTGCATTCTAAGAATTCATCCTTGAAATTTTTGGAATTCCAAAAACTTGCATCTCTTTTTTTTTATTTCCGGTTTATACGGCGCCATTTTGAATCTATCAAAATATTAAATTATAAAAATAAAATGTCTGGTATATTTTAAAATATAAATTAAATATATAAATATATTTTTATATACGTGAAGAGAGAGAGTGAAATTTTTAGAAAGCATTGTTTTTATAAAAAAGGAAAGTAAAGATATTTAAAAGCCGCATCATTCATTTCCTGCATAAATGATGAATCAATGAAATTACGATCCAAAAAAAAAAAAATAATAAGATCGATTCAAAATATTTCGTTTAAATTGCCGGATGTGGTAGTACGCATGTGTAGTCATCCACCGTGTTTAGTCCGCATTCACCGCATTTACGTGATGTTACTAAAGTCGCTTCTATTATTCAACGTCTCCATGTTTGTATTCCGCATCTCCAACGCTTTTTTTTTTTTTTTATACGGTATTTTAATTAAAAACTAAACATAAACACGTGTTCGATATTTTTTAAAGCGATATTTGTGAACGGGAAGGGTTTTTATTATTATTATTATTATTAAAATAACGAAACGCTTCGAGGTTAAAAATGCGTATCGGGACCGAATTTCTGTCGCCTTGTTTGTCTGCGTAGCAAAGCATCCGAGTAGTTTAATAGGAGAATCCTAGATTGACTGTCTTGTTGCCTTGGTTACCCGTCTAGCACTACTTCCTGCGCTTTACACCAATAATCACGAGACGGGTTCTTCTTTGGTCTGTCTTCTTCCGCATATCGATCAGTTAGTGTTTCATAATTTTCGATAAATTGTTATTATTGTTTTTTATAGTCGAATAAAACAAAAATTATCGGCAGAAACCAAATTTTTAATTTAGTTTAATCTGAAATTCATTCGTCTATTAAAAAAAATGCTAAAATTTTTCTCTAACGAAGAATTATACTGTATACGGTTACAATTATGCGCCTGTTTATGAATGTATTTTTGCTTTGCAGGTGCAAAAAAAAAAATAATTTTTAATTTATGCAAAGTTTTAATTGCTTATAGATAATCGTAGGATCGAAATGCAGTAGTCGATTTTCGGATTTCTTAAAGACGAAAATGTGCTCGACAGAATTTCGCAGCCATAAATCCGAGCGCACATTATATATATATATATAATAAATCAAAAATGCAGAATGCATATTTTACTGGTTTTTGCAAAATGCAGTAATTAAATTTATTTATAAAACGAATTATTTTTAATTTAAAATTTAATCTAAAAATTTCGCTTCCTGTTTGCATTATCGAAATAAACAAACTCACCGAAAGCAAAAAATGTTATAACATACGGTTACAATTATGCGCCTGTTTATGAATGTATTTTTGCTTTGCAGGTGCAAAAAAAAAAATAATTTTTAATTTATGCAAAGTTTTAATTGCTTATAGATAATCGACTTTGCAGGTTTTTTTTTTTTTTTTTTAATCTTAATTGCGTGATTTAGACCTCTAAAGTTGGAGGGAAATTAATTTAATGTAACAATTACCCAAATAGACTACTAAAAGCTCACTAATCCACCATCGCCCACTTTTGCGCTATTTATCGTAGTGGCCATTGCGGGGATGATGGCTTTACTGCAATACACCCGCATAAGCGTTTCTTTTTCGCAGGTAGAGAACGAAACCTAATTTTACTATTTTTATTTTTTTTTTACACAGTTAAACCCCGTAAAATATCGATCATTTCATCCCCGCAATATTTTATGCAATCTATAAATACATAATCGTATATTTTCCTTATATAATCGTTCCATTTTTTATTATTATTATTATTATTATTTGTTCGAGATGCGTGCAAGTATTTCTAGTTCTAATCCGCAAAGTCCAGTTTACAGTAATAATTTTGCCTTTTCGTCTGGAATAACTGCAATAATAATAACGATAATAATGCAAGATCGCGTTTTTTTTTAATGTCTGCTGTTATATTAATAGTTTTATTAACGGAATAATTTAATAAAGTCGTTTAAAAATAAAATTTTTTCTCTATTTACGTTCGAAATATTTACAAACATGAGATACTGCCGAACAGTCAATGTCACCGCTCGCCCGGATGTAAAAAATTGATTGGGAAACTGGTTCGAATCGAAAGATGATGTGTGTCTGGTGGTTCTGGTTCGCGAAAAGGGATGCGAGTGTGGGACGTTGCTGGACTTTGTATGGTGGCGTAGTTAGCCGGCCATCAATTCAGATCAGATGATATTTCGTAGGGGGGGTCGTCTATCTGCGACGCAGACGACGATTACAACCGCCACGACGTCTGGTAGAGACGCTGGCTGCTGGCACCATGCCAACAATCAAGACCCTGCGTCGGCGAAAAGTGATCAATATGGTGTCGCGTTAGTTTCTTCCGGGTTGACTGTCTGCTGCTGCTGCTGTTGGATCGCGCCGCGGTAAACGGTTTCAGCGGAAAAATAGGTCCCGATATCACGTAAAACCGCTTTTAATTCGCAACCGGCACGATCGCCGCGGCGTATCGTTTAACCATTTACCTTTTTTACCACAGGAAAAAAAAATAACAATAAAAATAAATAAATAAAAAAAAAGTAGACTGGCAGACGATACGCAATCGTCTGTTAGGCGTAGCTTTTTTGTAATCCGACACCGCGACCGAGGCGACGCATACCGAAAACATTCCTTTAATGATTTTTTTTTTTTTCTTTTTCTTTCTTTCTTTTAGGAGTTCATATATTTTTTACGGCGAACTAGATTAGTCATAACAGAGTCACGCCGGAAATTTTTCGTTTTTTTTTTTTTTTATCTTTTTTTATTTTGGTTTCTGGATCGGGTACGCGTATAACGAGGCGACTGAGTGACGTCGGCGATTGGGAATATGAAATATTAATTTTCTTTCGTCGGGGATATGAAATCGCGTTATTATAAAATGGGTAGAACCAATGAAAAAATCGCCTTACGAAATAAAAAACGGATGGTCGGTATAAATAGACAGGAAGTGCGCCTTGGAAGAAAGAGAGCGAGACAAAAGAAGGTAGACACAACAAACGCGATCAGAAAAGGGGCCGGTGACTCGAAACCGTGTAAACACGAGGGTAAATGTCCTTCCCGCAGGCCTAGTGCCGGTCACTGGACTGTGACCGCCATATTTCGTTTAAGCAGACGTTTTGATCACTAGTCGTGATGGCGAACGGTGACGTCATCCCACCTTTACGTTTAAATCTGATGTAGGGGAGAGATGAGCGATTAGAAAATAAAGTCAACGGGAACTGCATCGTATATACACTACCCTCCACTCGTTGCAGTTTAAATAATTATTTTTTCTTTATGCCATTAACTACCAATATTTCTTTAATCCTTGCGAAATATTTTTCCAAAAAAAAAATGCAGTTTCCTTATAGAATTAAGCATAATATATTATTATTATTATTATTATTTTTTATGAATAAAAATAATTTTCCGTTAGCAGTTAGCGAGAAATGCCACACCATCCCATCCGCGTATTGGAATGGCGTTCGGTTTTCCATAGATATCGTTCATAACAAGAGACGGACGCTTTAACGAACATCCGGTTTCATTTTGGCGGGAACAAGTTAAGCAGGAAACGCCGCATTTGGCACGTGACTGTCGTCGGCTCGTGCTGGCACAGCGCCAAGTTTCCGTCTCTGGCGTGATGCCAAAAAATTTCCGCTTTGAAGAGACATTAAAGGAACAGAAAGCGAATGGAAAAGATTTTTTTAACCGGTCACGGGACACGCGGGGAGGTGGATGCCTCACGTGACGCAAATGCCCGCGTGTCGTAAAAGTCGGGCACACGCGAAATCTACAAAAATTTTTCTATTTTTAAAAAGCGGGCTCAAAGCGAGGCGAAATTTAAAATTTTTTTTTTTTTTATTTAACGGAGAAGTGCGTGAAGGAAGTATTTTTGCCCCCAAGTTTCCGCTATCTTAGACATTCTATCTCGTGTGCCCGGTGTAGTCGCTTTTATGCATCTTCATCGATTGGAACAATGTTGGAACAATGGCTTCCGATTTCGTGATTGCCATTTATTTAACCTCGTTGAAGTAATATTCGAACTTCGTGACGACCGAATGTCTCCAGAAAACGAAACAATGTTAACTTTCGAGCTACCTTGCAACAGCGTTTTTTTTTTTTTTTAATTTCTTTTAATTTTTCCCCCGTTTTTCTGAGAAAATTCGGCGCAGGAAGAAGAAAAAAAAAAAAGCGCAATAAAACTTTATTTTAACACAATACAGTGCGCATATTGGAAAAAATAAAAAATTCAGGTAGAAAATTTTGCAATAAAAATAATCGTAAAACGAAGTTGCTAAGGTAACGGGATGGGAAAAACTGAGTGACGTATAAACGTGTGTCCTATTCAATGACGTATTTCGATCGAGGTTTTTGCATTATTGGGAAAATACGCACATTCAGTGAAAGGTGAAAAGTAGGCGTGTGGGTGCGAATTATAATATGTAACAGGCTACAATTTTACGTAATATTTCGCATTATACAACCTGGAAAAATAGGAAATTCATTTTAATTTTCTGGAAATCACAAGATGATAACGCTATAATAAATTATCATTTATTTAATTTAAAAATAAAATTAAAAAATATGGGGAAAGGTCAATAATTGCATAAATACGTAACACGCATCAGTTAGACGTATGGTTTTTAAAAAGTAAACATCTACTCGATGACGCAGAAGATGAACGAAGTTGCTAAGGTAACGGGATGGGAAAAACTGAGTGACGTATAAACGTGTGTCCTATTCAATGACGTATTTCGATCGAGGTTTTTGCATTTGGGAAAATACGCACATTCAGTGAAAGGTGAAAAGTAGGCGTGTGGGTGCGAATTATAATATGTAACAGGCTACAATTTTACGTAATATTTCGCATTATACAACCTGGAAAAATAGGAAATTCATTTTAATTTTCTGGAAATCACAAGATGATAACGCTATAATAAATTATCATTTATTTCCTTTGTAGAAAATAATTCTCCATTTTTTTTTTTTTTTTTTTTTTTTTTTTTTAAGTTTGAATTTTTTTTTTTTTTTTTTTTTTAATTTTGATCCGGAGATTGTGTGTGTGGGTTTAGTTCCATGAAAGCGAAACAATTTTTAAATTAAGATGTCTTTACCTTTAACCACAGCTACTTAAGTTACAAGGTAATAAGACGACTTGACCTTTAACTGGAAACGAAGATTTCTAGAAAACTATATTCCTGTTAAAGTTATATAAGTAGAACTGAAGTCAGTTCTATATAAACACGAATCGTTTCCTCGTTTCATAATAGCGAAAACTGACAATCGCCAAAATTCTCTTGCAAAATCACCCACAAACACACTTTAATCTACAATAATATTTGTTTGCAAACTAATAAATTTAATAACACGTTTCGTAATCGAACTCAAAGTGTATAAATATATATATATTTATTTATTTTAAATGTAATTTTATTTTATATATGTATAAAGTGAAAGATAACTTGTTTATATATATAAATTTTTAAAGAAAAGAAACAATATAAACGAGTTTTTTTTATAATTAAAGCATTTAAATATAGATCAGCATTCGAATTTTAATAGATCTCGCTTGTATTGTACAAAGCTTATTATTAAAAGCGACACTGTGTCGCCATTATAGATCTAACCTATCAGTCGACATCTGCGTGTCAAACACACCTACACCTGAATGCCGGATGTCACTATCTGCGATTACAGCGTATACTAACAGCAGGTGTATAGGCCCTACTGGTGACATTAGGTCGCGAATGTATCGTAACATATTGCATTTTAACTGTTATGCATTTTTCTATCCATAAATGGCTTTTTTATTTAATGACGTGTGACATATACAGTACAGTATATACAATTTTTTTCTTTGTATCTGAATATCGATTATTTTATATTTTTCTCGGATTTTTAACCTATATTCTGTTGGAATTCTTCGTTTTTAGATATTTTTGTGGTCCAAGAATAAAATTATTCAGGTTATATAACACGCTAATTATATATTTTTGATAGATTTTTCCTATCTAGTAATTGATTGCATTGTGTCGCACTGTAAAAACATGTCTGATAGGTAATTAGTGTTGAATAGAAAATCATAACGGTTTATGTTTTGGCAATTATTCTCATTTTCTTTTTTAGTTTTGGTTACTTCTTTTTTAAATTTTTGTGAACCTGTTATTTTTGTTTATCGTCGAAGGTTAAGTAGCGCTCCACTCCACCATATTATATGCGTAACCCCAAGGAAAAAAAGTATAATTGCTACTATCGATTTTTTTTTTTTTTAAACAAAACGTGGTTATCAGTGTGAAAGATGTTTATACACATATTGGATAAAATTTAATAATTTGTAATTTATACCGGAAATAAAAAGAAAAATTAAAATAATAAACCGACCGATGTGGTGATAAGTAACGAATCGAACTACGAAATTAAAAGGCATTTTTCTATGTAGAGTATGGAGTGTAGTTCTAATTAGCGATCTTTCGTGGCGATCTCGTGTATTCCACACGTGATTTGCGGACTCGTTAAATAATTTAGAGAAATTTTGACGGTGTTCTCATACGTTACTTAATATGCGAGCGGCTATTACAACAGGGAATAGGTTCTCTCAACACGCGTCATTAGAGCGGTGGAAAGACCCAGTCGGACGTATCTGGAAAAAATTTATTTCGAGAAATTCGACAGTCCTCAGAAGAATCTTCACTTTTTAACAAAAAATAAAGATAAAATTAATCTCCGTATGGCTCCTTTTGCGGCACACGAACCCATATAGTTCGGTTTCTTCGCGTCGCCGAAACGTTTCCGTATTGTTTCTTCGCATGCATGCAGAATATTTAATGCGTACGTTTTATAACATCATCATCTAACAATGGCGACATTATAAAAAGCAAACGACGGGATAAAATCCTGGAAATAATATTTTTAATATGTAAGTTTTTCCAACCGTTATTTTTCCGCATTAATCTCGATATCGGAAATATTTCCTCGGTAAAGTCATAACGACCTTGTGTAAAAGTGCGAAATGTTAACCTTCAAGGTATAAGAGTAGGCGATAGTCAAGTCCATTTCGTACGGAGGAGGAGCATTACGTGGGCGAATAATCCTTTCACATATATATATATATATATATTTTGCGACAGTGTGTCGCAATAATTGCAATTAGGATATTTTGCAAACGGTGTCAATATCCTAAGCCAGGAAAGTCGCTGTTTTATAATAAATAATATGCAAAAAAAAAGACGACGCACTCCTACTGTTTACAAACAAAAATGCAGTTCAGTAATCCTTCTCTCGATTTTTTTTTTTTATTTTTTAATTTAGTCGGAGATCGGTATAGTCGGCCGCGATCGATTTTCTCATAAATAAGAAATGATGCGCACACGCGATTTTTTTTTTTTTTTTTTAATAATAAGAAATGATGCGCACACGCGTTTTTTTTTTTTTTTTTAAATTCGTCTGCGCGTACGGTATCGGTTTTTTTATTTATGCGTACGTACACACACACACACACATTGGTAATTTTATTCATACGACAATTATAACGAGATAACCCATAACCAAATTGCTTTCACACTTAACGAACATGTTCATGAGACGCCCCCTACTATTTTCTAGTAAAATGGAAACTGACCGTTCGATGTCTGGCTCTGTGCCAAACGTCTGCTTGGCACTCATCCAGCTACCATTGATCCAACTATCCCGTCTGCTCACCAGAGGGACTGGGGAAAACCGGAACTTAAATGCCAAACGCAGGTATTGGACGTTATAGCATGCGAAGGGGGAAAAGAAGAAGAAGAAAAAAAAATGGAAACAAACTCTTGCGTACTTTTTAACGCACGTCTTGTTTTACTTCTCGGTTTTGTTCGTAAATTGAATCCGTGCCAACGTTCGAATATATATAAATATATACTTCATATAAAAAAAATGATAGTTTGATAATGAAATTAATGGAATCGTGAAACCGGAAGTAACCGAATTCTGTTGAAGGAAATTAAGCGATTTTTAATAAGAAAATTTGGAACATAATATTCCTCGAAATTTTTTTAAAATAAAAAAAAAAACGTCAGAGGGAGACAAGCCTCGAAGCTGCAACCTTGATATTACGGGATCGGCACGAATTAAGGATATGATTATATAGAATATTCAACAATATTCTGTATCATTTCTAACATTTTTCTCAACAAATTTACAGTTGATTGAAAACATGATTACTGCATTTGGTTATAGAGATGCTTATCAATAGTTACTAGCATTTCATAAAAGCTGTTCTTATACAGATAAAACTGCTATTTTTATTAACTAGATTGTGTTTTATTGTGAAATACAGCAGATTATAATGAAAAATTCTTTAATTTTTCTAATAATTTTGGAAAATAAAATGATTGGAAAGCAATTATCTTGCAGATATGAAAATCCTAAATTCTTTAATTTAAAATTTTTTTTTATGATTTTGACGACAAATAATTCTCACCACATATTAAATATATTTGTTGCTCAGAATTTGAATATTTACATATACAATAAAATAATAATCTTAAATAATAATTACTTTGAATTTAAGCTGCAGTAGGATTTTAAAATTGGAAAAAATAATTTTTATAATAGGTATTGAAAAATAAATATTTTTATTTACTTAAATATGTATTAATATACATAATAAGCTACCTAATTTATCGAGAATCATCTTCAGATATACTATCACTTTCATTTTTTTTAAATAGCGACAGGTATCTTCTCCCAAACATGTTCTAATCAATCTTTCATCAATTCTGTTATCATCCATGCATTCTCTTGTGCTTGAATTATAAAACCCATAGGAAAATTTTCCTTGGGTATGGTTTTTTGTTTAAATAATAATAAGTGGCAATTTGTTTCCATCAGCAGTTATAAACAGCATTATAATAATTTGTGATTTTTCTTATAATCAAAAATGGCCAGATACGACGTGATTCTACAAGCTATTATCAAATAGTAGCTGGATTAAATCAGAAAAGTACGAACGGGGACCACCAAAAAATCTGTTATCAATGATTGTTGCTATGCAAATACATAGAGCATAAAGCAAAAATCCGAATGTTGGGGAGTGGAAGATTGGGAGAAATAAGATGTTAAAATATTTGCTTTGAATTTAAGCCACATCCGAATTTTATGTCTTAAAAATTTGAATAAAAAGTGCAGCTTAAATTTGAAGTAATATGGTATATTTTTATTTTTCAAATTTAATATGAAATTATTTATATGGCTTATTTAAATTTTTTTTATTTCATTTTTTAAGATGATGCATAATCGCCACATCTTATTTTTCTGCATAAAAATTAGACATAAAATCTGGAGTCATTGTGAGAGAATTTAAAAAAATATTTACAATTAAAAGTATTGTAAATACAGTAATTATTAATTGTAAATGAAACATTAAAAGTTTAATACATGTATAAGTTATTCCCCCAACTTTCAAGTGTTAGAATAAATAATATAGATGATGATAATAATAATAATAATAATAATAATAATAATAATATATACATATTTAAGTAAGTATTTATTGGAATAAGTAAATAGTTTCTTTTATAATTAAAAATATTTTCCAAATCTGTTCACTATTGGAATAAATAAGATCACTTTAGATGAAAAGCCAGACTTACAGCATTAAATCATGATATCTTGATATGATACAATGCAACAAAAAAAGCTAGATGGAGAGCATGACACAATCATGTTGTATCCAGTTGCATTTCTCTATAATATGATTTTATTGAAATGTTCAGCAGAATATATCTAAAGGCATATATTATAATGAAAAAATATTAAAATTTTTCTTCATTCTCAAATCTCAATAAAAATATTTAATAAAGTTTATACAATAAAAGAAAATCATAATCAAAACATGTAACAAAAATTTTTCTGCAACTGACAAGTGAGAAGTTAATCAGTGTGCACATTGATCTTTGAAAGTGTAAATCTGATATCTGAAATCAACTGAAAAATAAACATCCTGCATTTTTTAAATGAACAGAATTATTTGAAAATGCACACACTGCTAATCAAAAACATCTGAGATCACTATACAGTCAAATCAGCTTTTATGCATTCCTTATTTGTTCGGCAGTTTAAAAAAAATTCCGTCAAATGCGTATAATGAATAAAAATTAACTAAAAAATATAATTATAAAGAAAACAAGGCTGTCAAAATAACATGCAAATTAACCCTTTCAGACCTGATTTAATTCTATTTATTCTAAAATTATATAAATTTTAAATTTCATCTCGGGGCACTTTCTAAGACTTTTTGGAGATAAATTTTCATTAATTGTTTATGGTTAAAAAAATAGAAAATATCATGTGCCATAAATAGTATTCCAGGAGCGAAAGGGTTAAAAAGAATCCAACACATTGCCCACCCGATATTACTGTACTTGTACATATTGCGTCCTCTAGTAACAGTAGTTGATAACAATCCTGTGATTAACGTACTAAAAAATATACATACCTCTTGACCGAAAAATGTTCTGGTGTGTGAATTCAATTTTTCCTTGTTTGGATAACCAATTTCTAGCTACATTGTGAGGTTTTGAATTACATATTTTCTATATGGGACTTTTTTATGCAGTCCCTATTTACCGCATAAAAAAATTTTTTTAAGTGTGTTGCAAACGATATATTTTATAGCTGCTTACGAAGTTTCAGGATATTTTTTTTTAATGTGATTTGTGTGTTCCCTATCCCCCGACACAAAAACCGGTTTGAGTGTCCATTATTTTCATTCAATAATAACTGATATGTGCATTAGCATCAGTCTTATTTATTTGTTAAAAATAATTGATCTACACATTTCCAATCTTATTTATGAAGTCTTAATAAATTAATATTTTCAAATTTATTTAAATATGAATATTTACACACATTTGCATATTTTTAATAATATAATTGGGAAGAAATAGGCAATTTTAGAAATATGGTACATCCACAACTACCAGAGGACACATTACTAGTGTAAAGAGGATGCAACAGCTGCTTTATATATTTTTGATTGTATCTGTGCATTATCCAATATTTAAATGTCTATAGAAATATTGATTTATGTAGTCATATATATACATATGCGTTTTTTAACAAAAAAATTGAAGGTATCAGTGAAATAGTGATCTTTGTTAGGAATAGAGTACAGGGATGGTACAAAGGCATGATGGAAACATGATATGACTAAGTCTATATATTAGTTTTTGATCTTGTAGAAAATTTTCAGATTTTTGATTGACTTTGTATAAGCCGATCCCCCCTTCAAAAATTTTTTCTTGGGAAAAAATCCTCTGCTGATACTCGAGTATCTACAGTATTTAATTTCAGTTATGATGTCAGAATTCAAATTATTTGATAAATTTAATGTCTTGAGAATTTCATTTAAATAATTTTACCAACTTTTGATTTTTTTTATATTATTGATTTATAAAATATTACTTTTTATAGATTGTGGCATGAATAATTTTCTGAAAAGTGTCTATGGCCGATCAACCTAACAGTCACTACGGGGGGTCACACAAAAGCATAGATCAGTCTGTGAAGGGGAATCGCTCCCCAATAAGAACTAGGTAAGTTTAAGTTTTTAATTTCTATGACATCTTAAATTGTCAATTTTGTTCATAATGAAGCAGTTTAGTAAGAATGTTAATTTTTAAATTTAAATATAAACTTTGAAATTTGATTAGGCTTTTTATTAATTGTATTCAGATAAACAAATTTAAACTTAGTTTAATTTGGCTGTATAAATTCATTTCCATTTCAAATTTATATTATAAATTAATGAATTGAAAATCAGTATTGTGGTTTAGAAATTTTTATCAATTTTTTTTAAATCGATTTTATTCCTATACAATGTCTCAGAATAAACATCCCACTCTCATAAATCTGTTTACATTCAATTAAAAAAAAATTCAAAGAGATCTTATTTTAAAGTTTAACATCTGTACTATCTAATAATGAGATTCATTTGAATTGAAAATCCATCCAAGTTTGTTAAAAAATATGAAATGTACATTATCTTTTATTTCAAATAATACCCTAATAGTTTTTGTGTATTATTGAAAACTATCCAGTTCTGATTCTAACAATACCTGAATCAATTTCTTGTGATATGTAGAATTTGAGATATCCCAACTTTAAGTTTTATGGCTTTCTAATTGATTGGCATCATTGAGCAAAAATTTTAAAATATGGTTTAGAATTAAATACATATTTTGAGTCTTTATTAAAAATTATTCACATTACAGAATTAAATTTAATTAATTTTTCGTGGAAAAACTCATCTCATCAAGGTATATTTGTAAATCAATTGCTTTGTTTTTAATTGATTAAAAATTTTGAGAATCTTCAACTGAGAAACATTTCTCAATAAAGTAGGTATTAACATTAATAAGAGTTTTTAAATATTTATTTTTTGCAATTTATCTAAATGTGTTTAGATTAGAAAAGTTTTTAATTTATTACCATATAAACTTGAACATTCTACTCTTCTAATTTTATTAAATTTTATTCTGGGATATATTGCATTTTTATCTTATTTTGAAGATAAATTTTCTCATTTTGTCTATAATACAAAGAGAGTATTATATATAAGAAGAAACTTTTATTGCTGAATGCTTGTAATTAATACAGATGATTCTTGACTTTTACACACTAACTTTTGTATAATTCAGATGTTCATAAATTTTATATATACGACAGTCCAAAAATCCAGACTGCTAGGAGATTTGGTCTATTCGAATTTTCTTGATTTTTGGATAGTACTTTAACACTTTGGTGACGAAGAATTTTGAAATCTGACTAGCATTGCTGACGGTATAATTTTATTAAAAATTTTCATATTTTTTTAAATTGCAATATTTTTATTATTTCTAATGTTAGGTGCTCAAAATTTTCAGGATATGGTCCTTTTGTCATATAGTTTGTAATCTTTTAAAAAAATTTCCAGTTTTGGCAAATTTGGCCCTCTAAATTAATTTAATTCTGTATACTTCATTTTTCAACTATAAAAGCATTATTATTAGGCAAAATGAAATAATTTTTATCTATTTTATTCTCTATCCTCTCTGTCATTATTTATTTATTTTTAATTTGTTACATTTTAAAAGAAAATATGCATAACTTTAAAAGGCATATATATATATATTTTATATATATAAAATATTCTATATCATTGTTTTATTTATAATTCTTTCAATAGTGATTTTCAAGTAACATCAGAAAGGGAGGCATTTGACAACCTCCTTTCCTCTTTCCAAAAGTAATACAGTCGGACCTCCATATATTGAAATTGAAGGTGTCTTAGAAAAATTTCGATATATAGAAACTTCATTATATAGAAACCTGAATTTTCTCTAATGTAGTATAGTAGTTAAGTGATATTTTGTTCGTATCGCCTTTTTTGCGGCCCCCTGATGGCGCTGATGGTGGCTTAAATGATTTGAAAAAAGTTTTGGGAAAAAATATACAAATGAATTTTTTTAATGTTTAAAAAAAATATATATATACATATACAGTATATTAATGTATTAAAAGTCTACTGCATGTAATAGATAAATGAAAAATAAGATGGACAAAACATGCATTTATTAAACAAAATAAATTAGAATAATTTAGAATATTGTATTTAATTATCAGATGTAAAGTAATTTCGAATATCCTGCTGAAGTAATTTCAATGCAGATTCCTCATAAAAATGTTCACATTTATTGAGCAACTGAAAAATATTGTCGGGCACATTTTCTGCAAATTGAAACCCGTGGCAAATCGTTTCAAATGCAGCCATTATTTCTTTTTTAAACTTCTATTTCATCTGCCTCATTGTCTTTATCTTGATTTTTCCTATCTTTTTTGACTTAAAATGTCATCATCTGTTGGATATTCTGCTACGATAACGTCTTCGTCCACGCTTAAATATTCATTAAGTAAGATTTTGTCATTTATTGTGTCATTTATTAACATTCCTCAATGTGTGACAGTACATTAACTTCTTCCACAATAGACTATTCAGAGATGCCAGCTTTTATGAAGTAGTTCTGTATTGTTATTATTTCCAACATCATTTTGCCACACTTTTTTGCTAATTCTGATATACACTTGAGAATTACATTGTCAATGGGTTGATTGTTTTCAAGTACAAAAATTAGTTTCTTCAGAATCTTTTTTCAATAATGCATTTCAAGATTAGCTGCAACATGTTTACAAGCAGCACTGTAACCTTTTCCAGCTTCACAAGAGCAAGTAGCCTGTAAAATATTTTCTTTTCCAATGATAACTTGGACTTTATGATCAATAATTTTTCTTTTTTCTGCAGCACATAGTCCATAAGCATAGAAATAAGTATTTTTTTTTTATCAAAATTTTACAGTGATATTAATTATTTTATATTATATTTTGATTATAAGTAACAAAAATAATATATAGTGTAATTATTTGATTATAACACCATTAATTCAATGATTAGTAATGAATTTTTCCCTTTTTTTGATCAATCGACATGAAAAATTATTCTGAAATTATTGTAAATCTAGAATAAAAATATTACAAAATTCAAATTATAGGGCAAAGTTTATTCAAAATATTAATAGTACAAAAAATAAGCATTTCATATTTTAACTTCTAATCTTTTGTTAACAATAAAACATTATTAATGAAAAATAAAAAAAAATATGCAATAAAAAGCTTAGTATGATAAATAACCTCTTAACAAACAATATTAATTATCTTAACATAATTATTTGGACATCAATCTGGCAAAATAGCCTTTGGTCAAATTAGTATAACAAACAAAAAATGGCCGCTTCTATTTTTGATGCATTTTTATGACTAAAGTTGAATAAACGTGAATTTTTAAAAGTTAAATAATAATTAAAATGGAATAAACTAAAAAAATAAAATGATGTAATGCTTAGTGAAACAATTGGGAAATATTTGATTTTTCATAAATTAGACTTAAAAATGAATTATATTACAATATAAAAGGTCTAAACTTTTATAATGTAATTCCTATATTCACTTAATATACTTCTGCTTAACACATGAATTTTCTGATCCCAATTAATATGTTATAGTAGGATATACCTATATATATTTTTTTCATAATTTTTGCCTTGTGTAATAATAAATGCAATTTTTCTTTCTTTAAAAAAAAAAATTTTAATTTAATTAATAATAATTTTTGCACCTAATAAATGCAATATAATTTATTTTTGCTTATAATGCTTGCTATTTTATAGGTGATTCAATGACTATCAAGAAGGAAAGTCTTATTCAAATTTTTAGAACTCGAAGAATTACTGATATTTTTTGAAAATAAATAGATGAAACTTTTCCAATTATTTTATCTATTGATTTGAATATAATAAATACTGCTATGCAAAGACAGGATGAATATATATTTACATTTATTGATAAATTGCAGCAGATTCCTAATTAACTAGCTCTATGGATCCAGACCTCAAATTAGATAAACAAATGGCCAGTTAATACACTGATACTGCGATAGGAAAGTTTAGGATTCAATTTGATTGGGAACACCATTTTAAACTGATTTTTCTGTTTCTTTATAGAAAATTTAAAAAAATTAATTTGAAATTTGAACATTTTCTGTAGGAACCACTTCCTGTCAACAATGTTTCAACTACTATATTTTTAAAAGAAATTTTTTTTGAGTAGGCATAAATAATTTTGAAAAATGGGTCAAAATTGAATTAATTATTGGGAAAAAATATTTTTTAAATTTTTTCATCCAAAAATTTGTCTTTTATAATGATTATCATCAAAAATATTAATATGTAATCAAATTCCTATTATTTTTTCACATTAATAATGTGATTATTATTAAAAAAATGCAAAAATTTGGTTGATTTTAGAATCATAGTTGTTGAGCCATGGCTACTAGAAGAAAACAAAGAACAAGTTCAACAGTAATGGCAGGAGACTAATTATTGTAGGAAATGACTGATTGTAAACAAACATCAGCTGATTTGTTACTTTAACTAATATAATCTATCATTCATTCTAAAATCATCAGTTTTTGTATTATTTGTGTGAATAAAAGTGAGATGTATTTAGAAATTGTTAATTTGTAGTAGGATTTTGTTTATATTATATATTTTGTAAATAAAAATAAACATGTATTTATGAAAAAAAATGAAATATGATCCATCTTGATGGATATATTTTTTATCTGCAGGATTTAAATTGAAATTATAATCATAAAAAAAAAATGCAGTCTGTCAATGATGGGAAAAAATATTTATAACTGATTTTGAGGCAACTACTGTTAACATATTAATGCCTATACATGTGATATGAAATTTTTAACAACTTCATGTGATTGCATTTCCACCAATGTGTTTAATCTAAAAAAATGTAAAATATTATTTATAAGTTGTAAATAAAAATATAAGGATTATTATTTTTTTTTCAATTTCATGGTACACCCTAACCATAAGCGAAATACTAATTTAATAAAAACAATATCAGAAGAGAAAAAAGTTTAGAGAGGGATAGAGAGGAGAGGAGAGGCAGTCGGTAAAAAGGATCTGTCAAGAATGGTGGTGTGCGCGCGCAAAAAGGATTCAAGAAGAAAATTTTTAAAAAAGAAAAAAAAAAAGAATTGATCGTGAAAATCCGTGTATGCAACAAAGAAAGACATTTCGACATTAGAATACAAGAGACTTTCTTAATATTCAAGGTATTTATCCTCCGATTTTATTGGACGCACTGATTATGTGAGAGTGCTAGCATTACTTGTAGAGAGATTTTTCTCAATAAAGGATTCAGGTTTGTTCATAAACCGTGTTGTTTTCAGTCATTCTATCACTGGAGATTTCTTCCTCTCCATCCTTACTCATAAAAGAATCACATATTAGCGTTTTGGCTATAAAAATACTAATTCTTGAAGAAATAATTTCATGAGTAATTTTTTTATTTATATTCTATAAAGATAAGCTTAATCAGCCTCTTTTGAGGTAATGAGCAAGTTCTCCATCCAATAAATGCAAATATATATATATATATATATATATTTGATAAGCTTAATCAGCCTCTTTTGAGGTAATGAGCAAGTTCTCCATCCAATAAATGCAATATATATATATATATATATTAGTAATTCCTTCACCTTCACACTTGTAGATTACAGTAAAATTTTCTAATGTCTCACATCCCTGGTTAATAACATTCTAAAGAAATATTTAATATGTTAGTTATCCTATGTAACAAGTTGTCATTATGGAGATTTCATTTAGTGGCGTAAGGGATTTATGAGTCAAACTGCGATAATCACTGGATAAAATTTAAAACACGAGTAGATAACTAAAATAATGTGTAAAATTGGAAACAAATATTCGTTGCCAACAAAAGGTAAAAATAAACAGTTTAAAATACCACGTTGAACAATATTAAGATGAAAAATCAATCATCAAGGATATAGAAGAAAAATGGGAAAAGAAAAAAATTATTAATTTCCGAATTCCATTTTCAAATATTTGAAGACTTTCAAGATGCATTTAATGAACATAAAAGCCGTGTATATAAAATAGTTTAATCTGCCATATATCAATTGTCATGATGAAAACAGTAATAATACCACAAATAGTATTTAATTGATATTTTTATTTTTTAATTTTAAATTAAGATTTTGTGAGGTTCCGGGGACCCCAGATGACATTTCCTTGTTTTGTAAAAACATTATAAAATTACGTTAAAATATCTTAAAATTGCATTACCACCAGAGGTCATTTTGTAATGTAAACTGATTAAATAATATTGTAATATGAACGATGCCTTCCTTCGAATTCGTTAAATTTTGAATGCGATTATTTACAAATCTGTTTATATTGCATAGTGAAAACAGAGTATAAGTATAACGACGGGAACGAAACTCGTACCAACGGAGGTGGCGGACGACGATGCATGACGGATCGACGAAGACGACCGATGGTAATAGTGGACAATAGTGACGGACGATGGCAATGCATGATGGAGACAATAAAAGAAGAACTGCGTTAAAGACAGGTGGAACTGGACATCATATGGATCTGTGTGAACTCTGCACAACAAACATTTGTGGGCAATTAGACATTTAGTGTTTAGTTCATGGATTACTTCAAAATGAATTAGGAATTAATTTCATCAAGTCTTTCCTTCTCAGGTATATGCGGAAGGTCACGGCAGAACACTCTCGAAAAATGTATTAATAATCAAATTAATATTGTAACATTAATAGTTTTACTTAATAATATACATATATTGCTTCACGGAGTATTATTATTAACCGCTTCATTTTATATTATTCTTTGTTTAAATAAATATTTGTTATTTTTATAATTAAGAAGCATTTAGTCAATCTCTATATCCCGGACAGCGTCTTTATCCACGGGCCATAATTTTTTTTGAGTATCATTCTGACGATTGTGTTCGAGAATCACATAAAACTTCTCCTGGTATCATCCTGACGTATTCACGCGATCGACGTTCGAAGAGAATTAAAATTATTAAACTTCCGCGATCCTCACAATCTCAAGCTGATATATTTGACAGTCAAATTCTCACTTTATAATTATTTAAATAAAATAACCAATATAGTAGATAAGATTTCAAAAGCTGTAATATCCTGATCAAATATAAGTGAATATTCCAAAAATGAAAAGTTCAAAAATGAATTTGGTTTCCCTGGAATAATTGGACCAACTGATGGCACCCACGTTGCTATTAAAGCTCCCCGCAGTTCAGTGAACCTTCAATATTAATGCAGACAGTATGTACCCATGATTTCATTTTTGCATGTTTTTGTAAATATTCTGACTCTGTTCATGATGCACGTGTTTTTAGAATTTTGAATTATTTCAAAAATTTACTGATACAAATTTTATTTCCTCAGAATATCATTTAGTTGGATATGCTGTTTACCCATTTATGACATCTTTAATGGTATCATACAAAATAACAGTTGCCTGACTGTACAAAACTCGAATTTTAACAATATTGCTCTTTTTAAATGAAGATTTCGTCGATTAAAATATTAATGCAGATATTATGTAAGACATAGTACTGTATGTTCTCTCAGTCTATCATTTTTGTTCTATCAGTGCAATGTTGGGGAAGAATTAGATGATTATTAATTATTAATATAATGATCTACAAAATCCAGAACCAAAATGTGTATTTTTTGATGATTATTCTGCAGTTGATAAGCGAGAATTCATTTGTTCTACAATTTCTTTATTCTCGAGTAATAACTTTCATTAAATTGATAATTTTTGCAGATGGATCCAGAAAACTATGATTATTTATTAAATTTAATAATTCCCAGCATAAAAAGAACTGATAATGTTATGAGAGAATCCATCTCCCGGAGAAAATTTATTATTATTAATTCTCTGATTTTTAGCCACAGGCAAAATATTTAGTAGTTACTTATATACTAGATATATTATAAACTTATATAAACGCATTTCATATACATTTAAAAGAAATTATCAAAATTATTACATATCATATTGATAAAAACTTATAATTAATAATATTTGTCTGATGATGAATGTCACACACACTGTATATGTTTTTTTCTAATACTTTCTTCATAAAAACAAAACATACAAGTTATCCCTTTACGAAGAAAAAATTTAGTTGGAAAAAAATCAAATTTCTAAATTTTATATTTATTTATTATTTTATCACAATCATACTTAACATTATGGAAGTTTGGTTTTGATAGAGCATTTTACATGTAGTTCCCAAAATTCATAAAAACATATATTTTGATAATTAAATTTGAAGACGACTCATGTTTACATACAAACGTATTTTGTTTAAAATAATTGCATATTATCCGATATCAGATAAAATCAAAATATATAATAATTATCAAAAATTTGATATTAGTACTTGTAAACAAAAATTTAGTTGTTAAGACGATAAGTTAACCGGTAAAAATCGTCTTCCCAAGTGAGGGGACGATGCACGGGTAGATTATGTGACAGACATCGTATACCAGAGAGAGGAAACCGTAAGAAGTGATAAACATTGACACGAGTGAACGGACTCTGGTCGTCAAATCACTCACAACAAAAAATACACCTCATTTCGACGCCAGATACGTGCAAGTGTCACGATCATCTGAAGCTATAGACAATTTACGTTTATTTGGAAATAGAAGAAAAATAAGGGTATGTTCAGAAATACTAACCGCTACGACCGGTGAAACTGGAAGAGTTACCGGTCTTCAATCAAAAACAATACCGGAAACTTCACGGTGACTTCTCGGTTGCAACCGCTCTCACCGGCTTTTGAGCTCGGTTACAAGTGACGTCAACGTACCAAGATGGCTGATACAGTTATTTTTCAGTGCGAGGAATGCGACTATAAATCATCTAACTTTGAATCTGTAAAATTCCATATGTTTCAAGAACATATAACAAATACTACTTCTTCAAATTCCGTACCTCAGGAGATAAAGAACATCGATAGCGAAAATGATAAAGTCACTAAAAAAAACGAAAATAAATGGTCCTCATCAATGGTATTGTTATTAATATCTTTGTTTAATGAACATAAAGAAAAATTTGAAAGTATAAATTGGACAAATAAACAGGTATGAGTTATTTTTTAATACTGTTTTGAATGATCTATACAAATAATGTGAATTGCTATAATAAAATTATTTAACTACAATTTGATTTAATGGCTATAAATTCAGTAATATATTTAAAAAATTAATTTTTTCTTTTACTTGAGATATTACGTTTATAATTAATTTAAATTCTGTTATGTATTCATAATTGATTAAAAGCTTCTCTTTCAATTGATTAATAAAATTGTATTTTTTTTTATCTGTGGTATAGGCTATATAAATAGGCATTTCTGCCAAATATTTATTAATCTGTCTTTACTAATCTCTTAAAAGAACTAATGTAAAATGTACAGTAGTGGATTAATAGAGTCAAGATTTAATATGATATCTTTGTGTATAATGATTTTAATGCTTGCAGAACCTGAAGTATGTGTTCATATCTAAATTTGAATAATTTATAGCTATGTTAACATTTTGAAAATCCTTTTATAGGTATGGAATATTATTGCAGAAAAAATTAAAGAAAGAGAATATTCAATTACCAGCTCTCAATGTGACGAAAAATGGAGAAATTTAAAAAAAACATACAAAAAGATAAAAGACAATAACAATAAAACTGGCCAAAGTCGCCAAAAATGGGAATTTTTTCATCAGATTGATGAAATACTTGGAGATCGTCCTGACGTAGTTCCAACTGCAACATTTGAGAGCTCAATAGCAAAACAGACTTTCAGAGGTAATAAAAAAATCTGTACTATTACAATTTCTGACTCAATTTAATCTAAATAAAAGCACCACTTTCCCTTGATGAAGTAAAAATGTTTTATTTTTGTTATAAAATATTTTCAGTGTAATGCTATGCATTTTAGTTGCAGGAATAAAAAATATGTATATTTTATAAGAAACATTTCATAAAAATAACTTACGAATTACATTTTTACATATAGAAATGCCAAAAACAGTAGAATCAACAGAATGGGAATCATCATCATCTGAAGGAAATACAGTTGAAAATGTATCACATTCACACAAGTTGCCCAGAAAACGTAAAAGAGCTGTTCCAGAATGGTTCTTGGAATATGAAAAGCACCAAAAGGAAGCACGAAAGGAAAAGGAAGAAAGGCACAGGGAACGAAAGCAGCATTTAAGAATGAAAAAAGAATTTCAAAATAAACTGCTAACAATTTTAGAAAAAATAATTAAAGAATAAACTATTCAAGTGTTAAATAAAACTAGAAAATAAAACAATACAAGTTTTATTAATAACTTGTATTGTTGAATTTTCTAGCTTTATTTTCATCTAGCTTAGTTAATTTGTACAAGTTTGTTTCTTATCTCATAATCAATGTTCAAAATATGTTAAATGAAACTTCATTAATTCAAAGCGAGATTGTTTTTAATATTTACAAATGTAGATATTAAAATATTTAGTATTTCCATATTATGCATTTAGAGCAAAATATACTGTATTCTATATACAAATATACATTCTTATGCATTTAGAGCAAAATATACTGTAAATGCCAATTTTCAATTGATACCCTTTAAACTGTTGACATCTTGTTACAGTTAAAAAAATAATAATAGGATTATGTAATTCATAGCTAAGCTTAATTTTTATTTTAGCTATGATTTTTATAAGTCACCTTTTACAAAAATGAGAATTATTTGAAAATTAAGTAAATAGTATTTGTCAATTCTTCCACTCTTATTTATCCTTTCACCTAAATCATTAATAAAAAATTACTTGAAATGAATACTGTTATTTATGACTTAGTTAATCTATTATTGATAAGGACAACATCTGCTGGAATTGGGATGGTTAGACTAACCTCTTCTGAAAACATTTTAAGAATAACTTTGATATGCTTTTATATACACTGACGGAAAAAAAAATCCCAACACCAAGAAAGACTTGTGTTAGATAAACAAAATTTGGTAGGCGTGTTTATACATCTGAA
>AYEL01060875.1:0-37629 GCA_000484575.1 Olivierus martensii | reverse complement strand
ATAATAAAATTATATATAAATGTTAAAGCTAGATAAAATTTATTTATTCAATAATTTTTAGGATTGCAGGAGATTTCTTATGTTGTTGAATGAGAGTCAAGGTGAAAAGAGAAGGTAAGTTTTAATTAAATCAAAATTATAGGATTTTTTTACTAAGTATATATTAATTATTTTCTGAAGATATATTAATTCATAGTATAAAACTGATGAATATATTTTTTTAGATAATGAGAAATAATAGTATATGATCTAACAATAATTTTTATTATGGATAGTTTACTTTATTAATTGAATGAAATTATAAATTGCATGAATTTTAGTTTTATCTATATTAGAATTTCCTATGCCTTCATTAAATAAGTCATTGTAAACTAGGTTAACATATTGACTTCCAGTAAGATACAATATTAATTTCCAGGTTCTCAGAGATTTTGCTTATTACTTCATAAATTTACATAAAATTTAATATTTATACATCCTTTCATTTGATTATTATACAATTTCAATAAAATGATAAAATTATAATTTGTAGATGATATATTATTATATACAGTTGCTCTAAAAAGTTTAACACCTGCTACAAAACATTTGTAGCTTTTTGAATAAAATGAAAAATAAATGACTTAAAAAAGATTTATCCTTCACCAAAGTTTTCTCCTCAGGATGAGAAATAAAGAATTATTTCAGATTAATCCATTTTAATTTGCAAAAAATATCATCAAACAAAAAATAAATCATAAATCAAAAATATTCACACCCTTTCAGTTAAAAATGGTATCATCCACAGAATGCCAAAAATTTGCATATTTTCATGTAACAGTTTACTAAGAGCTGCCTAGAAGATTCTAGAATTGACAAAAAGATATACAGGTAGCTATATTCCTTTTCTGTGTTCACTGTGCAGTAATAGTCAGCATCAGCAAAGTAGAGAGCTCAGTGAAGATCTCAGGAACAAAATTGTCAACCTTTATAAAGCTGGAAATGGCTCCAAACAGATAATAATTCCAGTTTCAACCATTGTGTCAATTATCAAAAAGTAGAGGACTTGTGGTACCATTAAAACTCTTCCAGGTCTGGAAGAAGGAAGATCTTTTCATGTTCATGCTGGAAAATTGTGAGCGAAGTACCAACAACTTTAATCTGAATCTGAGAAATATCAACTCTAGCTTAACTGCCAAAGCTATTAAGACTGAATTTTCCAAAGTTGGAACTGATATGAATGAATCAATAATAAGTTGTTTGCTGCATGATAACAATGTAGCTGGTCACAAGCCAAAGAAGAAGCTATTCCTTTGCAAATGTCATAAGAACAATTGACTGAGGTTTACCAAACAGCATGAAGATGATAGTTATTATTTTTAGAGCAAAGTGTTATGGACTGATGAAACAAAAATAGAATTGTTTGGTCATGTCAATACAATTATGTTTGAAGAAAGAAGAATGAGGCATTTGTAAAAAAACACCATCCCTACTGTGAAACATGATTGCAGGAGTGCTATGGAGTTGCTTTTCAGTAAATAGAACTGGAGATTTGACACAATGGATTCTCTTACCTATCAAAACATGTTAACTAATCATCTGAAGCCCTCTGTCAGAAAAAATGGTTTATGGTGTAATTAGTTGTTCCAGTCTGATAACCTCCCTACATTCATCAAAATCTATGCAAGAATGACTGAAGAAGAACAAAATTAACATTCTGGAATGGCCAAGTCAAAGTCTGGAACTTAATCTAATAGAGAATCTTTGGCATTACCTGAAAAAGCTGTACACAACTACTATTTAAAAAATTTGAGTAAATTGGAACAATTCTGCATTGAAGAATGGTCTAAAAGTCTTATTGACACATGAGAAAACTTATTAGGGACTATCCCAATTGTCTTAAAGCAGTCATTGCTGCAAAAGGTTCAGCAACACATTATTAATTCAAAGGGTGAATACTTTTGATTTGTGTATTATTTTTGTTTGGTGCAAAATTATTTTCTGCAAATTGAAATGGATTATTTTGAAATAATGCTTTATTTATTTCCCATTCTGAGGAGAGAACTTTAGTATAGGATAAATTTTTGTTAAGTCATTTGTTTACTATTTTATTCAAAAAATTACAAATGCTTTGTAGAGTATGTAAACTTTTGAGGTAAACTGTAATTAATTGAAAATTTTGTAATGGATAATTTACTTTAATGCTAATTATATTATGGTAAAACATATAAAGATAGTAGTGAATTCTAAACATCTTGTATGGAAAATTACTATATTTTACTAGTTAAATTAATATTCCCTAAAATATTTGTTTGGTACCTATTTATTCTGTATTTTTATAAAATTCAAATAATAATTTAATTTACTTGTATTAAATTAAATTTTAATGTATTTTATGAAACTAAAAAACAAAAAAAAATTTTTTGTTTAAATCCTTCATCAAATCTTTCTTTCTCACAAAATAAATGAACTTGCTGATTATAGTTAAAACAGCATTTAAGATACCAATAGTATTTTGGATTATATCTGACATTTGCTCATGCATGCATAGACAAGAATTTATAAATAGTGATACATTTGGTCTTCGTTGTGTCTTACAGTAGTGACTTTATTCAATAATGATTTTTTTTGTTATTTGTAGCTTTAGTTTTGCCAGTATTTAACCAATTGCAAAATTACAATCTTCAATCAATTATCAGTCTGAAGATTTTGAACATAAATGAAGTCACGTATTTCTTCTTTCAATGTTTTTTGTAGAGTTATTTTAAGTTTGTAAAGATATAGGAAATCCTTTGGTGCTAACATTGAGATTATGGTATAATATCTCAATGTTAGCACCAAATACATATAAAATAATTTCTGCTGATATGTGTGAGGATCACGGGGGGTATTATCAATAATAAGTCTTATTTTGATATCTCCAACGTCAGAATTTGGCCATGTTTATTATGTGCAAATGTGGATCCATGATGCAGAGGTCTGGGATTTAGAGTGACTCAAAACATAATTATATTATAACAATAACAAATATTTATTTAAGAAAAAAATAATATGAAGCAGTTAAATATGAATTGATATATAATAAACTAACTACTAATGTTACAATCCTTGAGAGAGAGTGAGTTCTGCCTTAACCTGAGAGAGAGATTTTTGCTGACATGCACTAGTTCATCTTGAAGTAGTCCAATGCACTAAACCTTAAATGTCTAATTGTCCACAAGTTTGTTGTGCATAGTTCACCTAGTTCTCATATTCATACAGTTCACCATATTCACCGTTTATAAATGTTTTATTTTACTCAACTGCGATTAGTGCTGTTTACGTTTATCTTGACTTAATATCTGAAAATATGAACTATTAAAATATAATCAAGGCGCACAGAAGTGTGCCGGGCCAAGTTCGTGCGCATATACCGTGTTTATATTTACATGAACCAACTTAAGCCATATTTGCCATCTCCATAACTTCACTTCTGATTAACCTAGTAAAACGAAAATTGTAAATATTGTTAAACTTTATTCCTTCACGACCCTGTAAAAATTTCAAGCTTTAATATCAATGTCTAGGAGATAGAGGCCTTAGAAAATTGCAAATTTGGGCACTGATTCACTCATCAAAATTATAGTGCACTTCCCATAGACATAGAAACTTGAAATTTAGCAAAAATATGGGTCTTACGATACAGGTAAAGGAGAAAAATTCTGAAAATGCTAATTTTTCAATTATTTTGTGACTTATTTACTTCACTCAAAGCGATTGAGTAGCATCACTTCGCATTTGGCAGTGTGGCATCACCTATATAGCAGTCTTTTTTAATGAATATATTCTTACAAAAAAACAAGATATAATTAAAATAGTAAAAAGTATAAAGATTTTTTACTATTTTAATTATATTTACATAATTAATTAATTAATTATTTAAGCTTATGTAGCAGTCTCCAGAGTTAAAACACCAACATCTTGAGTTATATGGAGAGTTGACAAACCCAAAGTAAAAATTAACCCAGGGTTGTTTTGTGAGTTATTTGAAATTTGTATTCACCAGCATTTTCAACTTTGTAATTTTTTAACTCAAGATTTATTTGCCATTTGTGCTACTGATGTCGAGAGTTAATGTCGATTTCATTTGTATCAGATGTTACAATTGGTTGGAGATGGTCACATGATGGTAATTAAGGAAAATGGAGCAAGTGTTTAATATGTGAAAACATTTCACGAATTTCGAAAAAGAATTATTGTTAGAATTAGTAGAAAAATGTAAAGATTAGTAGAAAACAAAGAAATTAATGCAGTGTCGATAAAAGAGAAACAAGAAGTTTGGAAAATTATTGGTAAGCTTTTTGTATAACTCTGATATAAATACAGTACCTGTATATCTGTATATTAAAGTGGCATCAAATTCTTATATAATTTATAATTTTTTTTCATTGCAGAAACAAATATAATAGCATTCCAGGCATGTCACGTAGAAATAGTAAACAGTTATGGGACTGATATAAAAATTTAAAAAAAGCTACAAAAGATTGTGCTAATAACATATGAACAATATCTTTTCATAAGCGATATCGACATATAAAATCATAATTGTCTAATTCCTTGAAATAGTTTTTCTTTCGAATTATAATACGTCTTTCACATCGTTCAATATCGTCTAGGAAATCCAAATATTCTAATTCTTTCATCATTTTATTCTCACTACAGGACACCAGCACACTGTCTCCATTTTAATCAAATGCACATGCGTTAACCCCGAGTTTCTCAAACAACCCAGCTACCAGCTAGGGTA
The DNA here is from genome assembly GCA_000484575.1 of Olivierus martensii. NCBI lineage: Eukaryota > Metazoa > Arthropoda > Arachnida > Scorpiones > Buthidae > Olivierus > Olivierus martensii. The sequence goes on along the minus strand of AYEL01060875.1, from coordinate 32,864 downwards.
GTTTCATTTGGCTCAACGAAGTTGGTGAATACGAATTTTGCTATAACTCTTCATATAACCCTAACTCTACCAATAACTCAAGATGGTTAATACAGGCATAAGTGGAGTTCATCTAATCAACTTTGACTCAAGCCAAATCAAAGCATAAAAAACTGCAGTTTTAAAATATAATAGACTTGTATCTTTGTATCGTCCTGACTTGAAGAAACTTGCATTTAAAAATAAAGAAAAGTAGAACTAGAAAAGTTAGGGATCGTGAGTGGCTATACAACCCAATGTTGCAGATTTACAAGAAAATAACAGTTGTCAAACAAAGAAAGTGGCATTGAAACACAAATGCAACACAAAACAGAATCAAGATACAGAAAAAAAAAATTTTTTTTAAATAAACCTGTTTATTCGTATATATTCAATACAGTAAGTTATTTAGCTATCTTAGATTATTATTTATTTAGCGTGTTTATTTCATATAATAACTTAACGAAAATTATTGATATCTCACCAAAAACATAAATGTGAAAAATGGCCAAGTTCTCAAACTCAGATTATTATTTATTAAGCGTGTCTATTCAATATAACACCTCAGCAAAAAGTACTAATATCCCAAGAGGGTACTAATATCCTACCAAAAACAAAAATGTTTAAAAATGGGCAAGTTCTATTCTACTAATATATTTGACCATCAAAAGAGTAGAGATCTAAAACAGGTGCCAAGTTTCATTCCAACCCCAATGTCGAAAAATGAGATTTAAATACTGAAATAAATTTCCAATGTCAAAAAATGAGATTTAAATACTGAAATAAATTCAATATTGTCACCCTTTCAGGCTTTTACTTGGCAAGTTTTTGAGTTATATTAAGTTATTACTCAGCTATCATAGATATTAAAAACTTGCTAAGTAAAAGTCTGAAGATCCGATCTAAAACTTACCAAGTAAAAGTCTGAAGAGGTGACACTATATTAGAATTTATTTCGTATTTAAATCTCATTTTTTGACATTGGGGTTGGAATGGAACTTGGCACCTGTTTTAGATCTCTACTGTTTTGGTGGTAAAACAAATTTGTAGAATAGAACTTGGCCCATTTTTATAAATTTATGTTTTTGGTGGGATATCAGTACTTTTTGCTAAGTTGTTATATTGAATAGACATGCTAAATAAATAATAATCTGAGAGAGAACTTGGCCATTTTTCACATTTATGTTTTTGGTGAGATACATTTTACAGTATACCAAGATAAATAATTGCATCCACTATATTATATAAATATTTGTAATAGTATTTAGAAAAAAATCTAGGAAAATATAAATTTCAATTATTTTAAGTAAAATTATTATAATTTATTATTAATAAAAATATAATTATTAATTAATATCAGGCAATAACATTTTTGACCCTTCTCATCTGCATCTAACAACTGTGTGTCTTATTGTACATAAGCATATGATGTAGGCTGTGCCTGTTAGCACAATTTACAAATAAATATTTTGCTATGATCTTGCATTGACATTTAAATGGTTACAATCTGGTAATATATATTAAGACAAAAGTATAAGGTGCACCTTATTTATCTTTAAGCAAGTACAGTGGGTGATCGGTTAATGAACAGTTCAGATAGCGAACAAATCGGATAACGAACACTTTTTTGAAAGATTTTTATGTTTGGTTAATGAACATGTGTTCGGATAACGTACACTGTACAGAACAAACTGTGGGACCCGCAGACTGACCAAATGACAGATCAGCTGGATGGCTGTGTGGTAAAGTTGTAGCTTGCCATTCTGGAGGATCCGGGGTCCCACTCCTCCAATTTTTTAGGAGGGATCTGGGCCTGGACTGTTGAAACCCATCCTTCAATTTTCAGGTTGACCCCATCATAGATGCTGGTCAGCCTGTGATGATGGCGGCTCTATAAGTGGCTGCCGCCAGATAAAATATTCTATGAGGATATTTCGGCTTAACTAATCTAACGGAATGACAGACTTAGGCCTTGTGCGTTCATGGGTCCATGGATGGGAGAACAGTAGTTTTTTCCCGATTAAAATGAACTCGGAGACAACTTAAAACCAATCAAAGATTTATTAAAGAAGGTAAGAGAGAGATTTTACAATTTTTTGGTGTTAGAATGGCATCCATAACAGGTTAAGGTCAATAGACTTTGGGATCTCTATCATGATTCATGACAATGCTATTAATCGCTTTTGAAAAATTCCAAAGGAGAGCGAAAAGCAATCGATATTGGGGACACAATTCTTTATCGGAAAATAAACATATAGATGAAAATGCAAGAATATGTATGTCTTTATAATCCTGAAGAAGAGAGAAAAGCAATCGACATTGGACAGATTTTTTATTATCCTGAAGGAGAGAGAAAAGCAATCAATATTGGTCAGATTCTTTATCAGAGAGAAAAGCAATCGATATTGGGCAGGTTCTTTATCGGAAAATAAACCTATATAGATGAAAATGCAAGACTATGTATGTATATATTATTGTTATTACATAAAATGAAAATGCAAGACTATGTATGTATATATTATTGTTATTACATATAAATAAAAATAGTAAGAAATTATATAATTTTTTATTTATGTTTTTTTTTTTGATCTCTGGAACGAATTAATCAAATTTCCATTAAATCCTATGGTAAATCGATGATCGGTTAACGAACAGTTCGGATAACGAACATTTTCTTGGAATGAATTGTTTGTTAACTGATCACCCACTGTACAAATAATAAACCATTTTCCACTAAATCACATTATGTACATTATACTGTTACCATGTTACAATTTTGTAATAGAAAACATACATATATAGTTGAAAATGTTAAAGTTTTTATATTTTAACATTTCCAACTATATATATATATCTGTGTTTTCTATTATAAAATTGTTAAAAATTTCTTACAATAATTAATATATAGTTGAAAAATACAATATTCTGGCTATGAAAATTGAAATAAGATGAGCAGAAATAGAAGTTACATTGAATTTGAATAGAAGATTCACCAATTACTATAATTATTATATAAATTAAAAAGTTTTACAATAGTAAAATAGTTATTAACAATATACTACTCATTATATAATCATAAAATTACATTATACAATACAGTATATACAGATAGTCCTTGATTTAAGATTTATAATTAACATACATATCAGTCCATGTTCAATGATCTGATTTACTAGTAGCATCCATTTTAAGTATTATTTCTTTGGCTTTATAGTCTTAATTTATAATATTGTATTGCAATGAGTAGTGATAATTGACAATCAATAGATATTAGGTACTTCAATCTTATGACCATATTGATATAACCTTTTATTCAAACTGAATCCTATCATAAGTTAAGGATATATCTACAATGTGTCTGAAATATTAGGTTTAGTCTGAGAGTATATTTTGAATTATAAATTTCTGGAATGTGTAGTGATCCTATTGAGCAGGGCTCTGAATGAGGCCATCTTTACATGCCAAGGTTTTTTGAGGTTTTGTGTATAAAGAGGGATACGTATGTGTATTTTGGTATACCCATGTTTGGTATTCACCTCTATCTATCTTAATTCTAATGTCAAGGTAATTTATTTCCATTTTGTCTTCTCTTACTTTCTTCAATTTGAGCCCCAAACTTACATCTTGAAAAACCTGTTCTATGTTCAGCTGGGTATTTGTTCTTTCCCTTATTATAATAATATCATCTATATATCTCCTATATAGCTTTACTGTGGGGATATGTATCTGGAAAAAATTCACATTCTTTCTTTCTAATGACTAATTCTGCCAGTACTCCCACTAGCGGGCTTCCTATTGGGACTCCGACTGTCTGCTTATAGAATCTATCTTTATATTGAAAATAGGCTTTGTGAACGAGCAGGTGGCACACGTCTCTTAATAATTCTGGATCTGTTTCTTCTTCCGGAAGATTTTTCAGGAGTATGCAGTATAGTAGGATACATGCTGGTTCTAGTTTTATGGAGGGGGGTATAAAGCTTTGAAATCATAAACCTGCATAGTCTCTTCTGGGAGAGGGCCTACTTCATGGAGAATGTCTATAAATTGTTAAGTTGATGTTAAGGACCATTCATAGCCTATTAGCTTTTATCTACATCATTTCGCTAGTGCTTTTCCTACCCTATATGTGGGTGCGTCTCTACTTTCGACAACTGGTCGGATCCCGATTGGCGATTTATGCGTTTTTATATATAAATGCAAACATCCTGGGTGATTTCAGTGATATTACTTTCATTTTTCTGATAAAAATGTGGGCACTTTTTAGCTCTCAGAATCTTATCAAGCTCATTACACAGACATACAGCTCTACTATAGCAAATAAAGAGTTATTTATTATGATATAATTTACACTAATAAATAACTTTATACTTGCTAATAGAGCTGTATGTCTTGTAATTGGTTTAAAGCAAGTAGCTTCCTATAATCTTATCAAGCTCTTGTACTATCTTCTCTATTGGATCCCCTTTTAACTTTATTATGCCCAATGTTTCAATATAATCTTCTATAAAATCATAATATATTTCTCTTTTTAGTAGCACTACTGAATTTGACTTATCATCTCTGACACATGTGATATTGTTCTCCATAAGCCATTTGGCCACTCTCTTCACTTTTCTATAAAAGGCACTTTCATCTTTCATCTTCCTCTTGTCTTTCACTGCATTGTTGGCCATCATCCATCTAATCCTTTCAGCTTCTACTGCGTTACATTTCTTTAGAATTGGCTCTACTTGTATTGCTATTTTTGTCCATTCCCATGGTTCTGTAACTATTTTATTGGGTCCATAGGAGTATACATCCTTAATGAACTGTGGCAACAGTATGTCCCTATTATTTTTATACTTTCCAGTTTTCTTTTCTCTCTTTTTCTATTAATTTGGTGTTTTTATTTAAGTAGTTTTAGTTGAAGCAGTTTAATAGTATTGTTTAAAGATACACTTCAACTTTTTAATATAGGTGTTATGTACCTTATTCCTATAACCTTCAATTGCATTTAACATATCATTCTCTTCTTCTACCTCTCCAGTCGGTATAATATGGTGCTTCTGGCTATTCTTATATTTAAAAAATCTCTTCTTTCATCTGAAATAGCTGTCCTTAAACTTTTCTTTCCCTGCTCGAAGCACTTAATCATTGGGTTTTACGAAATGGAGCAGTGTATTGATTTGTTAGATTTGAATAGACAAGCTGAGCCAGCGATAATTAAATGGTGAACCAATAAGTAGTTAGTTAGATTGGAAGAGAAGTTTATGTTTCTTCAGCAGTGTTAAATTAATAATGTCCTACCGATGTCAATATATAGGATTAATTTACCTGTTAACTCTAAGAGCCTCCATAAGAATGTTAAGGAAAGGAGTTTAACACCGTTTTAACACCACATTTAATATGACTAGAAACAATAAAGACAGACGAAAACCCTTGAACATGCCAGGTGTATATGAAATAACAATAGACAATAAAGATACTGAAAGAGAAGAGTTATACATAGGATTCACTACTAGATCTATAAAAAGGAGGCTCCAGGAACACACGGCAGATCAAGAAAAGGCGAAAGATACCATGGTGCTGGCACAAAGACTGTTGAATTTTGAAGCTACACCAAAATGGGAAGAGACTAGGGTGGTAAGTATTATAGAAGACCCAGAAAAACTTAAGATAGCAGAAACTATTGAAATATTCACTAAAAAAGCATCGGGGAAGAATATTATTAATTGCAATGAACCAGAGAAGATAAGTCTATCACGGGAATTTTGTGAAAAAGAGAAGATGAAGATGCAAAGGGTAAGAGAGGGCCACAAAAAATGAGTGAATATTAAAAATAGAAAAAAGTGTATTATTTTTATAGATTTTAATAGTAGTATTAGTCTACTGAATGTATTAAAGTGCTAGGACGTTAGCAGGATAGTATTACGCTGAAGGAACGTGTTAAGAATTTTTAAAAAATTTGTATAAATTTTTTCAAATGTTAAAATTTAGAACATAACTGTTTAGTATTAACCGTTGTTTTGTTAATGATAGCTATTGCTTATTATTCTTAAATACTGAAGAGGGCTCGGTAGAGCCGAAAGTGCTTTATTTAATAAAAAGAGTTTTGATTTTCTGAAAACATAGTTTTTCTTTCCCTGCTCGAAGCGTTTAATCATTGGTTTTTACGATTCGAATAGTATTTTAATCTCATCAAATTTTACTAGACTAAGAATGATGTGGGTACTTAAAGCAACATCCTTGAAAATGCTATCTTTAAAATTGCAATTTCTTTTGGCCCTCGGTGACTGAAAAATTTGCTTGTAAAGTTTGTGCCACAATAAAACATGAAAAAAACATATAATTACATATGCCTGCAAATTCTATCAGGGGACTTTCAATAAGCTTTTGTGAAAGCTAATTATGTAAATCATAATTGTATTTTTTCGTGCACAATAGACCATTGTTAGTCACGGTGCTTGGACTGGGTAGGCTTCTCCCTTCTCTACTACTACTACTACTACAATTGTATTTTTTTTTAAATCATAGCATTATATTGTCATACAAATTTGAATACATTAAACAATTTTTGTACATAGCTTTGTTTAGATTCATTTTTTAATTAAATTGTGTATAGATATATTATAATGTATATCCTTAATATTTTATATAATCAGCAGTACAGCTGATTTGTGTTAAGTTTCAGAGTTTTTCATAATGTTTTGGTAATTTTTCTTATCTAAATATTACTGTTTATTCAATAATAGAATAAAATAAAAGCATGATTTAATTATAAACTTTAACTACAAAATGTTTTATAGCAATTATATATCATGTCTCACACAGGTAAATGAAATTATTTTGTAATAAAAGATAGCTTAGAATTTATAGATATTATGGCTTGAATAGTTTTTTAATGCTATTTATCAATCATTTGCTAATTATTAAGTAGCAGCACATTCCAGATAATATCGATATTATTTCTGAAAAGCTTTTAAGACATATTTTGAATTTTGATTTAGGAATTGTTAATAAGACTTTAACAGTTTTTAAATACAGAAACATTTCTGGTTAAAAGCTAATTATCATTACTTAATTCAAACATTGTAGGTGCAAATATTACAAAATATAAGAAAAAAAACTGTAAAAATGAACACTTTTAAAATTTTAACAATTTAAAATCATTCTTGGAATGCTTATTCAAAACAAATAATTTTTAAATAACAAACCTCATAACCTCAGTTATCTTTATTGTAATATCATACCATGCCACATAAAAGCATAATAACAATATTAAAATAAAAATTAACAATCTAAGAGAGTACTTGTATAAAGCATATGCATACATAAAATATTGTTGCATAAATAAGGACTATTAAGCTACAGAGACTCATTAATAAAAAAGATCCATGCTTGATAAAGAACTTTTACAATTGTTTGCTATGTGGGACTGAAACAGTTGGCTTTGGATGTGATTTAACTGCTGAGCAGAGACAGTTAAGTCAGGATGTCTGTGATAATTTATTGCATTCATATCAAATGCAGATTTTTGGAAGTAATGGCAAAAATTTTTAATAAAGACATATGGATAAGTGACACTCAGAGTCCAGACACTATTGGAAATACACAAAAGTAAAGACAACTATTTTAAACAACAAAAATATATAAGCATTTATTAAATTACTAGATTAAAATATAAGATCATAACCTGTACAATCAATTTCACAAGCAGTTACATATAAGCATAAAAATATCAATGCTGACATATATCTTCAATCAAGAAAAATCAATGAAACACCTCTCTAATTATAAGGAAAATCTCCTAATCCTAAGAAGTTTCTGCACTTTTTGAGAGAGAGGATTATTATTTCATTTTTCCCTGAAATAGTCTAATAGTTACCATAATAATGAAGTAAAAAGCTATGTTAAAAACATTTCTGTTAATAAATTATTTGATTGCTGAAGGGCTTAGTGCTAATATATTATAACAGAATTTTGTATTTTTTGCTACATCATAAAACTTTATTTATAATTGGAATACTTTTATATTTTGTAATTATTTATTTTTCTAGGAATCAAATTTACAGTCTGAAAATACTGAAATCAAAGAAAATAAAATGAAATCTTCTGTAGCAAAGGAAATATTGCAAATATCTGCTAAAGAAAAAGAATCTTCCTCTAAATTAGAGGAACTAAATAAATTCAATACTAATAAATTGAGTTGTAATTTAAAGAACAGATGTCAACAGAATTATGAAATCTTAAAAGAAAACCTATCAAATAATTCAGAAGGCAAGTTACATATTTTAAATTTAACAAGTTGAAATATAAAAAAAAAAAATAATAATTTTGATCTGTTATTTCTGCTATCAATTTATTGTATGAAAGTGAAATAAATAATCAAACTAGACAAAAGTCCTTTAGTGAAAATAATTTAGATTTACTATAAATTTATTAAATTTATAGTTAATCTAAATAATTAAATTTATTAATTTAATATAATTTCGATTGAAATGTGCCATTTTTACTAATTAATGATTAAAGTGTAATTTTGATTAATTATTCAAAATAGAAAGTTGGCAGGGAGTCTGAATTTAAATGAAAAACTTCTACATTAAGAGACTTTTATCATAACTACAAATACTTGTTTCAATTGAAATTATCTTAAAACACATCTTTGTGTTATGATAAAATTCATTAAAAAATTAAAATCTTTATCAATAAATTTAGATTAAACTGCCAATAAGAAATAAGATTCTCATTAAAAAAATTTTATTAATAAAATTACTTTAAATAATAATTATATTCTGAAGATTCAACTGAAATATAGTATAAATTGTCATTAGATAAGCTTTGTAAAAAATAATATTAAGTGAGACAAAGATTGGCTTCATTTATCTTGGATACTCTGTGTATAATTTAGAAAATATATATTGTAAATAAATAATCATATTATCAAGTTTATGGATTGTGATTTATTTTAGTAATATTAACAGCAATGTTAAATTGTACAATGCCTAAACATTTATGTTCCACTTCAGAAATACTAATAAAATATTTATATTCTAATAAATCTATAATAAAAAGAAACCAGTCTCTTTCAAAATATAAAAACTTACTTCAAAAATGTAATTTTATTTTTAATTTGGAATGTTGTATTTCTTCTTGCTTTTAAAAATTATAAAATTAATAAATAATATAAATGACTGAAACACATGTATTGAAATTCATGTATTTATATGCAAAATTTTTCTCAGTCTAATGTCAAGACAGACAAAATATTTTTATTAGTCAAGTAGTAGTGTTTTTAGTTTTCAAGATCTTTTCAGTTTTCAAAATTCAAAACTATCTAATTATTATATTATTTGAATACATTCTTTATACTGTATTCCATTAAAAGAAATTTATTCCATTGTTAACAAATTATATTAAAAAATATATTAAATTATGTCATACAGTAGATATCCACAAAAAATCTTTGGAAAAGAAAATCTAATATCTTTTCCAACCTTTTTTAACAAAACATGATAAATTAAATCTGGTTTTGTGTATTTTTGTAGAGTAACTCAAACAAGTTTCTCTCTATGTTACCCAGCTTCCACATGAGTCTATCATGTTGCTCAGAGTACATCTAAACAGTCCATAATGATGTAATGTCTGATCATGGAATGCCAAATTATGAAGTATTGCATTAGATAAAGTGTCAAATATGGGGTACTTATTCAGTATTTGATGGGTTATGAAATACCGAATCAGAGAAAGTGCCAGAATATAGAAAATTCCAGAACACATGGATTAAAGTGCAGTTTGAAATTTTTGAGACAAGGCAAATTTTATTTTGAAATCTGAATCCAGACAAGTTATGTATAGTTTGTTCATCTCTAATTTTTTGGTAGATGATGATTATTTAAATTGGCATGATATTTTTAAAATATAAGTCTATAATATATTAAAGAAAATTATGGGAAATAAGTATTGTTAGGCTTCTGAGTTTGTTACTCTTAAGATGGGATTCAAAGATTCAGACAGGGATCATTTTTATCTGGCATCCGACTTCACTGTGGGTGTGGGCAGACTTACTTATTTTTTTTTTTTACACTGTATTCCAACTAGTGAGGTTATTCATGCATTCACCATGGCTACTCACACATGGTGAGATCCACAGTCATGTGAAAGATGATGTTCAACAAATCAAACTCACACACACCTGAAAAAATTCTGGATTGTCAGACTTGGAATTGAACTCTGTCCAGATTGTAAGAGAATACTTTATCATACAGCCATCTGACCAACCTCTTAGTGGATCTTAAATGCCTATCCTTTATATATTCTTTGAGAACTTCTGCAGCATAATTAAATCAACTATTTTCAAGTCATAGTTATTATAATACAAATAAACGTTAGCATAGATAAGCTGAGCACCAAACACAATTTTTATTCAAGATCTTTTCTAAAATCTATTGGAAGTGGATTGTGAAGCTTAGTGTAATTATAATTCAATTATAAGTTTTTGGATACCAATAGGTACTTAACAAAGGAGGCCAGATGGCTTAGACTGTTCAGAATTTTAAATGTATATTTAGAAGCAAATATTAAAATTTCTGCAACTGATTTTACTATTTCTTTGTATAAATTTTGAAGAATTTCTTTTCAAGAGTTTGACTTACAGAAATTAATAAGAAATGCTTTATGAAAATCATGATAATTAATTATTTTAATTTAATTAATTAATTTTAATTTAATTAAATCATTCCCTTCACCCTACAAAACAATCAAAAATATGGGTGACTCCTTTAATCAGCAGAATAAGCTGTATTATATACTCTACATGCTCTGTTCCAAAACAATCGGGATGTTTTCTCTAATCTGTAAGTTGGCACTAAAAGAAAGTCAATCTTGCGAGAGTAGAATTGAGGTACAAAGATAAATAATTGAGAGGAAGATCACCATTGACATATTTTGAAATCATTTTTAACATAATAATCTGTTACTATCTGAGAAAAGTAGGCAGATTCAAAGTATTACTAATTTGTTCTGAAAGAGCATTTACACAGTATGAATTAAATTTTCGGATTGTACGTTGCCACACAACTTCCAATGACTGAGATAAGAAATCGATCAAGAAGCATAAATCTGTATACCATATGTCAAGAAGGAGATAAATATAGCATAGAACAAAGTTCATAATGCATGTCTGTCCGAAATTCTTGAAAGATACCTTTGAGTGAACATAGTTTTTCTTATTATTTGACGTATAATATATGCAATATGGTGAATATATGATAGTCTATAATTTAAAAATATTCCTAAATCTTTGTGAGTCAGTTGGAGTAAGACACGACACTGCTAGATAAGCTATTAAATTCTCCCCTTTTTTTAAATAAAAATATCATATATTTTGTTTTAGATTCATTTATTAACAAATTATTATCACTAAATCATTTTTTAATTTTCATGAAATCAGAGATTAAAGTTTGTTCATAAGTATGCAAGACTTTGAAATCATCAGTGTAAGCAATTATAGTTGACTGGATATCAAGAGTGAAAACATTGTTAACATAGCAAATAAAAAGAAAGGCACTAATAGCAGATCCTTGGGAAATTTCTAAAGTTGGGGAAATTGCTGGAAGTAAATCATTTCCTTTAATAATCTGGTATATTCTTCTTTTTAAATAATGAATGATCTAATAAATAAAAATATACTCCAATGAAAATTCATCATTCAATTTTTTGAATAAGGCAAAAATATCAATGGAATTGAAGGTAGCAGGATGTCAAGAAACAAAACATGAGTATTAAAATGATTTTCCCAATTGTCAGTAAACTGTATCATATTAGATATAGTTGATCTGCACTTCATTGCATAATGTTGATTATTGGAAATTTCATTCTTAGTACAGTGATATATATATTTTAACAATATCTTTTTGAAACTTTGAAACAAACAATCAGGGATGCACAAAGGTCTATAAGAAATTGCATCTTGAGGATTTTTGAATTTTTTTTAAATTGGAATCAATTTTATAAATTTCCATCTGTCAGGGATATATCCTTGTTCCAAAGTAAGCTTGAAAATGTAAGCAATATGTGACACAATATAAGATATAATCTTTTGTTAAAAAAGCATTGGTATTATATCAAGACCAGAGGAAAATTTTTTATTGGAATAAAGGGCCGACATAACATCTTTTTCTGTAATCAATATTTTCACACAAGAAGGTTTTGGTAAAAAGAAATCAGTAGTGTTTTTAACTGTGAATTTCAATTTAAGAAAATCATAAATCTTATTAATATTTTCCTTTGAAATTTGCAAATTTGCTTAATTTCTACGATATGCTATCATATTGAAAACATTCCATAATTTTCCAAGGTTACGTGAAAGACAACTAATGTTCTTTATTAAAAATAATGTTTTGTCATTTTTAACATTCTCAAAAAGCTTTCATTTCAAATTTAAATATTCATATTTGTCAGAATATCTCCCATACAATTTCTATCTTTTTTGTAGATAGTTGATTTTATGTTGAAGTATTTGACTTGAAAAAGATATCCAATGTGAACCATGCTTAGATGCTACAAGGAAAAAACTCATCTATAATTTTATCAAATAACAGATAAATCATATTAAATATTTGTCTTAATTCTAGCTTTGAACTATAGAGCTCATGCCAAGGAAATTCACAAATTTGACTAATTAAATCTTGCCAATTACATCTTCTCCAACCCCATTTAAAAGTAACGGATAATATATCTAAATTATTAATACAATTTGATGACACAGCTACAGGGATATGATCAGATTTGAAACCAAATGACTGCACTGTATATGCATCATTGATATTAGTAAAAACCAAATCTAAAAAATTTTCTCTTCTGATAGGAAAATGCACAATTTGATGTAAATTTAAAGAATAAATTTTGTCAATGAATAGTCTTTGATACCTATACAAATACGAGTAGTGTGGAGTTATGTTGTCCCAAGATATGTTGCAGAAATTGAAATCACCACATAAGATGAGATTTTTATAGATATTTTTTTGCAATGCATCTGTCAGATTCTGAATAGAAATATATTTTTGATCACAAGAATCTGAAGGAGACAAATATATACAAACAACTAGCAACTGAATATGAGGAAAATGAACTGTTACACAATCATTTTGCTTTAAAAGAGTTATTGCGGAAGGTATAAAGCCTCTCTATGCAACAGAGTCCCACTGCCTCTTTTATCTATCCTGTGAGTTTCTATCAGTCTATATCCAAAAGCCTCATATAGACTGTAAAGATCTTCGTCATCAGCGGTACACCATGTTTCAATTATACAGATTATTGAAAATTGCAAAGACAATTGATTAACCTTGTTTCTTAATGATTGTGCATTTTGACAGAATAAAGAAAAACAACTATCAACTTTTTCCTTAGTTCTTAATTGCTAGGAAGGTAAGATGATATTAGACCCAAACTCTCTATTGTTAGCATGTACTCCAGAGTTAGGATCTGATCTCTCTTTTTTCCACATTCTTCCTATGGAAAATTTTCAACATCCACACTACTTTGATTGATTCAAATCCAATCATCATTCAATGTAACGTAAAAAGGTCTTATGACAATATTTCTAGGCCAAAGTTTTTATCTAATAACTGACAGACACTATCTTTAGGAGCAGATATGCAGAAATATCATATGTTGGACACTTAGTTCTGCAGATATTTATACACTTAGTTCATATTCTAACAGATATTTTATTACTCATTTTAGATTTTATATAATCTCCTATTTGTTCCACTGTTGTTTCCAGATAAAGTCTTGATATAAAAAACTTTTTCATATTCATGGAAAGTCTGAACAATATTTAGCAAATTATTGTTCTGACTATTCAACTCATTCACAGTTTCAACATATTTTTTCATTGCCCCACACTCAGTCTCATTTGAAGATTCTGTCAAAGGTACAGTTATATCCCTTCCCTTATTTTCATGGACATTATTATGATGTCTCTTAAGACCAGATAATCCTTGTTTAACTGCTTTAGCATAAGAATTTTATATCTAAATTGAACCAAATTTATCTTGTAATACATCCGATTTAGCTTCTACACATAATGAGTTTTTAAAGCTGTATTTAAGTCAGTTCTTAATGCATTGAAGCACTTATTACTTTCAACTAGCGTACATTTCATGTTCTCAGTATCAAATACTACGTTGTTATATTCATTAAACGTATCTCTATTAGCATTCACAATTTTATCATTAATATTAATTAAATCTTCATTAACTCTTTGTAATTCATTATACAGCAATCAAAATTGCTTATCTATTTTTTCTAAAGAACGAAGCCAATATATTACTACTTTCTTTTTAATTACCAATCTTAAAGTTTCAATAAACACATTCAAAAGTTGAGATATAATATAACTATTGTTTTTTTCCAATGTCTCTTTTAATATCTGTTCAAATAAAGCTAAAGACAAACCTTGCTCTTCAGCTGAAAGTGACGATTTAGTGTCAGGCATATGGTGAGACTCACCTTCAGAATTTTCTTTACAAGCCTTACATTTCCAGGCTTCTCTAGCTGTTTTAGACATTTTTCTGAAAACATGTATAGGCATCTTGCAACAAACAGGATGATACATATGTAAAGAATCAACAGAACATATTAACATATCTTTATTTGGCAAAAATAACTTAGAACACACGACATAAAGATTCACTCGTTGACCATAGCACCATCTCGAGTGTAATTTGTTTTCAGAAATGAGATGAAATGAGATGAAATGTCCATAACAAATTTTTTTATATAAGTTACATATTTCCAAGAAATAGGTTAAAATATAGTGAAATTTTGCATTTTTCCATCAAAAAATTAAAGCAGTTTATAAAACTTTGATGCTAATAATATTTATTTCCCATGATTATTCTTAGCTGAGGAGTTGATTTATTTATATTTTTAAAATATAATTTCGATTTATGTAATCATCATCTAATTGAAAAATTGATTAGCTGATTTTTCCAATAGATGCTGATTTACACAAGACTTACATTATTTCTGTTAAGAAATGTTGTTATAATATGAATATCTGTTGTAACATGAACTTCCACAGATTTTTATTTATTATTTCATTTAAAAAAAAAAATAATACAATATTTGTGTAAACATCTGTTTATTTGAAATAATTAGTTAACTATTATCTTGAGAGATGACTGTTTATGTAAACTTCCATTAGGTTTTTAAAATGTAAGCAAAATAATAACAATTCTAAGAAAAACAATAGTAAATTAAAATTGCTATTACTTCTTCACTTTGTCCATCTAATATTTTAAAATTTTTTATAAAGCCACAAAACTGAATGAGACAGTCACTTGAAATTTAGGAGATAAAAATGAGAAATATTTACAACTATTGATTTTATTTCATTGTATTTATTTTGAAGATTTGTATTTTAAACAATTTGATTTCAAAAAAATTCACATCATAGGATGAAATATTTCATTAGATGTCCAAAGATAATTGCATAAATGATTCCATTGGAAAAAATATCAGAATCACTTTTTGATCTAGTTTGTAATTTTTATGAAAAACAGATTAAAAGTTCAGTGATGTCATATCCAGTTTTACAATTTCCATTTGGATAAACTAATTTAACTTAATTAAATATGAGAGCTTAGTATTACATTTTACCAATGTATTTTATATTCCATATTTGTCAGCTTATAAGGTGCATTTTTTCTTTATAAATTATGTTTAAAAAATCACCTTGTGTCTTATAAGCTGAAAGTAATAACACAGCATATGAAAAACCAAGAAATCAGCAAGTGACAAAATGCATAAATTTGTGAATAATTTATATTGCTAAAAAGGATATTGATATAATGGATAGTCAATACAGTTTTCAGTAATTACCATGCTGTTGGAATAACAAGTGAGATTCCATTTATAAATTTAACTGGAATTCATTTGCTTGCTTATATGATCATCTTTATCCTCAACATGATCATAATTGATGATTATGATTATGTTGAGGATAAATATGATCATGACAGTAATGAATTTGAAGTTAAATAATACAAAAATAATAATAGTGGTAATCATATATCTTTTTTGAGTTTTATGTTTTATTTTTATTGAATCTTAAATTTCCATTGTATTAACAATAATCTTATTTCTTAAATTTATCATTCCAAAATTAAAATGAATCTTCTATGCCTCCATGAAAATACATAAGCAGAAAATACAGTAAATAAAACATTTAGTAAACAAAAAATTTTCTCTGCTCATAATTGATAGTTCAGATTCCTTTACAGAAGTTCTGTATCTATCTATCTGTGAAATATTATTTATTAAAAGGCTTAAGTTTAAATTTATTTTTATCATATAGTGTAAAAATTAAAAATTCTATTATATATATTTATATTCAGTTATATTTTTCAATTCAGTGTTTATGAAAATGGATTGAGTAAGATAAATTCACTAAGAATTTATATGATACAAATACAGAAATATTTCATAGTATTTTATTAAACATAACTGTTGTTCGTTGCACCAAAAGAGTTTCATTAAGTAAAATACTGAAACTCAACAAAATATTGGTAAAATCATAGATTATGATATTGCTACTATAAAAATACTATATTGCATTTCAGCATAAACAATGAATATACATGAAATACACAATTGGGGATAACAATTCTTCATTTCCCATTTAAAACTCAAGAAATTTGTTGAATTTCTTAAATAATTTTACAGTATAAACCAGTATAATTAATATATTGAAATTCCACACAAAAATAATTAAATTGATATTTAAATAATCCATGATACTGCATGGATTATTTAAATAAGCTAGAATTTCATTAGCTATAATTTTCAAACCTGAAATTCTTGAAAAATTTCATAGTATACTAGGAAATTTTTATAGCACAAAACAAATACTATATAATACATTAAATTTTGAATTCTTAAATTTTAAACCATGAAATTCAAGGTTGAATTTCTCAAATTTCACAGCACAAAATGAAATATTTGCAGCACACAATTCAGCATAAAACAAAAATGTATTTCAATATTTGCTTTGTTACAATTCCAAATGGAGCGGTAGCATTTACTAAGCCCCCACTTTAAAATGTGAATTTTTCTTGAAAAATTTCACAGCACAAAGCAAAACTTTTTCAGCACAATTCAGCATAAAGCAATAGTATAAAAATTTTTATACTA
Organism: Olivierus martensii; assembly: GCA_000484575.1. Classification (NCBI taxonomy): domain Eukaryota; kingdom Metazoa; phylum Arthropoda; class Arachnida; order Scorpiones; family Buthidae; genus Olivierus; species Olivierus martensii. Next base: position 15,671 of record AYEL01060875.1, on the reverse strand, counting down.
TTCTGCCAGATTCCCATCCAGTATTTTTATGAAATGCTGGATGGGAATCTGGGGAAATGGACTTGTAAAGGAGCACCATCTTATTGACAATACATGTTTGGCTGAAAATGCTCAAGCTCACTGATCAATAATCTTCCATTTGTTGCAGAAGACATGAAGAAAAATATATGATAAGAGATTGAATATCATTTGAATATACTTGGCTCATATGGAAGTTGTATAACATGGGCAGAAACTTTTTGAGTCACTGTACAAAATGTACAAAACCAAATTCATTTATTGTGCCTTGTTCAAAAAATATTACATTTTCTTTTCTGAAAGATCTTTTGTGGACATCCTGTATTAAAAATGTTATCTCATATATGAGTAGAATAATATAAATTAAATTATTTTAAATATTTTATTTAGAAACAACAAAAATATCTTCGCATACAACAAAATTAAATAATGAAAATAAAAAAATGAAAATACCAATTATTGTTAAAATTTCTTCAGTTGAACAAAGTAAGTACAGTAGTAACATATTTTTAAGAGAATTAAATTTATTTAGAATAAAACTTGATGATTATTCAGTTGTTATGCTCTAAAAATAATTTATCATTCTAATAAATTAACAAATTAATGTATGAAATAGAAATTGTGCTATATTGTAGGTGGCTATAATTTTTTTTAATTACTTTAAAATTAGATTCATATTAACAATTTAAAATGAAATTTTTTTATTTTTAAGGGAATAATTAAAAATTTTTCAAAATATTTAAAAATAGTTTTATTATATTATAATGTTTAATGTTTGATGATAGTGTTATAATAAGTTTAATTAAATTGTTCCTATTTAAACTCATTCTATCTTATATATTATAATTAATAATTATAAGCACATATATATAAATAGCTAACTTTATTTCTCACAAGAAATATTTATATATATTTATATATTCTTTAGAAATATATATTATATATATTAGAAATATTTATAATAAGTAAAAATAAATAAAAATACTCAAATACAATCAATCAGATGGTGCCATACACCCCTGTCTTTACACACTATACTAGCTTCTTCTGTAGAATTCTTTTTCTTCGTATACACGTGCCTCTTATGTAAGTAGAAATAAATTTTATTCCATATAAAAATATACAAAGGAAAATATTTTTGATCAACTAAAATAAGCAATCATTTTCAGTTGTTCATGTTCTATAAATTAATCATTGTATTTAAAATTAAATTTTCATACTCTTATACATAGGATCATCACATCAAAATTCTTACCTGGCCAGAGTTTTTCAGTTCTAACCTGAAGATTTCTAATTTGACTTGGAGATTTTTAAGGGTAAATTTTTTTGTCTTTTCAAAATGAAAAACATGGTTATGTAACGGTTTATTTTTGTGACTATATCTATCTCTGACAGAAACAGTTGAATCTTGAACTGGAGACTTTTAAACTATCTCAGAAAAAAATTTATATTTCAAAGAAAATTATCATAATATCAAACTTTAAACTGCTTTATTTATTTTTATAATTTTTTCTATTAAGTATTTTACTAAGTTGCTTTTCAATTCTTACATAAGCTTACTTATTACAAATTCACTGTAGTGTTAGCTGCTGTGAATCACAATCCCCATGTAAGTTCTCAAGAATTAACTAGGAATGTAGGGATTTTCCAAAAGCAGTATTCTTAGAATATTGAAATGGCAGAAATTTCATCTATATCATGTGTTGTTACATCAAGAATTATATGGTAATAATTTTGTGAATGTAATAACATTTTGTAAATGGGCACAAGATAGAATTCAGAATAATAATAACTTTTTTCTATCCATATTATTTTCTGATAAATGTACTTTCACAAACCATGAAGTAAATTGCCATAGCATGCACTATTGGGTTGTTGAAAATCCACATTGGTTAAGAGAAGTGGAGCATCGGAGACCTTGGTCTGTTAATGTATGATATGGAATTTTGGGAGAAAAAATCATTGGACTTATTTTTATTGATAGCACATTAACAGGATAAATGTACACAAACTTTTTATCTGAGAAATTGCCATTACTGTTGGAAGATGTACCATTACAAGAAAAGCTGACCATATGGGTACCAGCATGATGGATATCCTGATTATTATGTGCTTATTGCTAGAGATGTTTTAAATGACAATTATAATGGTTATTAAATAGATTATGGGGGTCTATTACATTGCCCAGCTTGATCTCCTAACCTTACATCCCCAGATTTTTTCTTATCGAGGTAGCTCAAAGAGAGAGTTTATATTGATGCATCAACAATTCCAGAAAACATGCAGGAGAGGATATGAAATGTTTCTGCAAATATTGAGAGAGAAGTACTTTTACATGCACATCATTCTTTTCATCAAAGAATTGGAAAATGCATTGAGGTAGCAGAGCTTCACTTTGAGCATTTATTACAATAATGCAATTGATTTATGTTAATGCTTTTTCAAAATTAAGATTTATCTTCTAAACTGCTTAAAACTCTTAAAATTCAACATAAGATAAACTCAGCACTATCATGCAGTAGAGTAAAAGTATTTATTTTACATAACTTCGCAAACGTTTTCTTTTTGACACCATTCTCAAGCGACATTTCAAATCACAACAGAACACAATAAAACAACTTATAAAAAAAGTTGTTTTATTGTGTTCTGTTGTGATTTGAAATGTCGCTTGAGAATGGTGTCAAACCGAAAACGTTTGCAAAGTTATATAAAATAAATACTTTTACTCTACTGCATGATAGGGCTGAGTTTATCTTACGTTTAATACTTTTTCTTTTGACAGATAATACAAATGTTGCTGATTATGAAATACTACTATATGACTTACTTTCATCAATTTTTACATTTCAGATATTTGTGAAACTATGTGCTAAATTGAAAAATGTTTTTAATAAAAGTTGTTTATTTTTTTATGATGAATAAGAATAAAACATAAAAAATATAGGTTTCCTTTTAAAAAAATTAAGTTGACCTGAAAAAGCCCTTGAAAAGTCCTCCAAATAAAACATAATTAATGCGATTTACTTTCCATTCAAGTTTTTTAATTTTTATTTAAAACATTTTTTCTGGAACACTTACAAGTTAGTTTTTCAGATATTTCGCATTATTAACTTAAATGGTCCATCCTGTATATAAGGCAACCAATAAAGTTCTGTTTGGATTCTGAGCCTACAAAGAAAAACATGAAAAATAAAGTAAGATTTACTTGGAAATCAGAAATAGTCTCCATCAGCAGCAATGACCTGTCTCCAATGCTCAGGCAGTCTATGGATCCCATGATTGTAGAACTCAGCAGAATGTGAACCAAAGAAGTTATCCAGTGTGCATGTCACCTTGTTGAGAATTCAGAACCATCATCCTTGGAGATGGTTGTCTAATGAATGAAACAAATGATAATCCAAAGATGTAATATCGGGAATAGGGGAGATACATTAGTGTTTCCCAACCAAGTCGGATAATGCTATCACAGGCATCCTTAACAACATGTGGCTTTGCATTGTCCTGTAACAGAATGACACTTCTGCAATTCACAAGCACTGGTTCTACAGTTTTCAGTTTTTTATGTGCATGTTCCAGTTGCTGCAAGTAGACAGTTGAATTGATTGTTTGACCAGTTGGTAACAGTTCACAATGCATGATAATACAAACAGTCCATCAAACACAGAGCATAATCTTCTATTGATGCAATGTTGGTTTTGGGTTGTTTAAGAGGGTTTCATGTAGTGCTAACCAATGATGATTGCACTGTGGAGTATTGTAAAGAACCCATTTCTCATCACAGCTCAGCACTATGTCCAAAGAAACAGTCATTTCAAACACAGTCATTTGTTCGTGCCATTTTCTGAGCCACCATCAACTTGTGGGATGTATTGTTCCACTTTATATTGCTTCCTAAGCTGATGGAAGTGTTGTCACATAGACATGGTTTGGTTTTGGTTTCCATACTCCAATGAATGCTTCTCGGAATGCTTCCCATTGTTTGGCCACTGTCAGCCTCAATTGCTGCCTTGAGTGCTTCGTTGTCTATGACTTGTGGATATCTTGTACATGATGCTTCTTGGAAGGATTCATAACTGTCCTTAAATTTATTAAACAACCGTTGTACTCTGCTCATTTATTTACCAAATACCTCATATATTTTTCTTCCTGCTTCACTAATGTTCATTCCTAGTTTAAACTTGTAAAGCATACATGACTATATAACACTGTTTGGGATTTCCATGTTTGGCCTGCTCTTGCTGATGCCCCTGTTAACTGTGGTGACCACTACCAACTAGATACAAGAGGAAACACTCCATTCACTAACTAACACATTACTTTCATCTTATCTATCTAATCTCTGAACAAACACTGTAGGGAGTGCATGCAATTTGATCATGTGAAAAATCCAACAGAACTTAATTAGTTACCTAATATCATATCATATTACAGTATATAATTAATTTATATATTGCTTCTTCTATAGATACAAGATTTACATAAGTCTAGAATCATTTATATATGTAATATTGAAAATGCAAATATATATATAATTTTATTTTCTTATAACTTATATATTTTTAATAGATTCTACAAGTGATTTTGGACAAAAACAAGATAAAATTCTCTTGAATAATAATCAGCAAAAGTAAGATATTTTTTAAAACTAAGAATTTGTTAATTTTTTTTTAATGCATGGAACAATGAGCAGTTTTTTATCAATATCAATCTAAAATTTGAAAAACTTTTATTTTTGAAAAATTTTAATAATTGAATTTAATGCATTACAAATTGATAACGGATAAAACAGCAAGAAATTGCATTTGTTTTTTTTGTTTTGTTTTTTCTATAAATATATTCAGTCAAGTTCCATTTAAGTTCTGCATAGTTCTTGAAACATTTAGTAAAAAATTTGTTGGCTAAGAAAGATCTCTTAACCTTTTTTTAACTCATATATAATTACAATAATGGTTACATTGTTGTTATTTACTGAACAGATTTTAAAAAGAATGACATTAATAGAAAATTTTTATCTCCACATTGATGAAAATTTTTTCTTTTCAAATTCCTATTAAAAATTTTTGAGACACTATCTATAGCAGGGGTGTCCAACCTTTTGGCTTTCTTGGGCCACATTTGAAGAAAAAAATTGTCCCAGGCTACACATAAAATATACTAAAACTAATGATAGTTATTAAGCAAAAAGTTAATAAATAATTTACAATATATTATATCCACCATGACAAATAAACAAAAATGTCATAGCATAATAATCTTTGACTTCTTTTCGTTTAGATATTTTGTAAATCATTGAGCAGATAAAGAAGTTTTAATCGCTGAAATATTTTAGAAAATATGAAATAGGAAATGTAGATAGGTATTTAAATAATAAAAACTTCATTAAAAAAATAGTACAAAAATTGAACAAATTTTTTTTCTTTATTAGTGGGATATTTGATGTTATGGCATTGTAATATTTTTAATAAAATTCATTACAATGCCATATGGATTTTAAAAAAAAGTACATAAAATCTGTGTTTTAAAGAAATTTATGATTTTATGTTGGGCCGTATTCATTACAGCACTGGGCTGCAGGTTGGACAGCCATAATCTATAGCATCTACTTTGTGTGGTTGGTGATGAATTTATATCATCATCATTTGTTTTACATTAATAATAATATTTTTTAATTGAAAATGACTATTTTATATACATATTTTTAACATCAATTATTTTTACTTAATGAATTAATATATTTTAAAATGGTGACTTTAAAGAAAAGTTTGATGATTGGATCATGATGGTATTATATGGATGGAATAAACAGTAAACAGTAACTAAATAATATCTTGTAATCTTCTATACTTAACAAATCACACATAAGAAAATAAGATCAAGCACTACAGCAGTAATAACTTTTAACAGTAATTGTGTGTTAACCTATTGACATCTGTGAATCTTTTTTAAAAAAAAACCTAATTAATATCATAAAATTTCACTTAATATTAATCAAAATTGATACCACATGCAGTGCAGTAAAGTAAACTTTGTCACGATTTCTCATGAAATGACTGGCCACCATGAAACAATAAAAAGTGCTGTGCCCTTTTAATAGCCTGAGGTTGTTTACATTAGGATTTTCTTATATTTTACTTAATTATTGGTAAAAGTAAAGCAATAAATGAACAAATAAGCAACAATGTTGTTTATTTTAACAGAATTAACCAATATTTTTGTATTATCAGCAACATTTTTCAGTTTTATGAATTTTAGAGCTCATTATAGTAATGTTTCACTTGAAATTTCAAAAATAAATTTATCTCATCCCAAAATTGAAATATGATTACTAAAATATAATAGTATAGAAAACAGAATCGATAAGATTCAATGAAAAATATTCCAAATTCTACCAATACAATTCATTCAAATTTTCTGTCTTTAAAACATAATTTAAAAACAAATTTTGGCAATTAAAAAATTTGGGACCCACCATTTGAGGCATACATTTTCACTCAATAAATGCAAAAAAACTGCTCTGCAATAGTGGCTCGGAGTAAATCAGGACTGAATTTAAAAAATTTTTTTAATTATTTTTTATTCCACTTCTATGGCATGTATGAACATCAACAGACCTCAGCAGGTTAATACTTATAATTGACAATAGCTTAAGTAAAATTAAAAGCATTTTTACAGAAAATGAAGTAAATAGCTATTAAAAGTAGGATTGCAGAGTCAGAGGCAAATGATCCGACTCTGACTCTGACTCCAACTCCACCTTTTAAAAAATATTCAACTCTGCCTCCGACTCTAACTCCACCTTTTAAAAAATATCCGACTCTGACTTCATCTTTTAAAAAATATCCGACTCTGACTCCGACTCCCGACTCCGGGCATTTTAAAAATCTGACTCCGACTCCGACTCCACCCAAAAACCTCTGACTCCGACTCCGACTCTGCAACCCTGATTAAAAGTTATTTCTGCTATAATGCTTCATCTTATTTTTTAAATAAAAATAAAAGTAAATAATAAGCCAAATAAGTAAGATAAATCATTTATTCAAAAACGTTTTCGGCTATCCACCTAGCCTGCCTCATTTGAAATACAGACCAAAGAAGCTTCCCTTCATCCTTTCTCATCTGGCCAAATTGGGGAACCAATCAGTGACCAGTTCCTAAAATTAACAAAACTGCAGGTGGAAGGTTATCCTTCTATATACATTTTTGAGAAAACCCAACAAACAATTCCTAAAAACAACATTATTACTATTATTATCGCCAAATGCCAATATTTTAGGTACAAATAATAATAATAGTGACTGTTTTGTATTATATTATTATCTTAAAAATTAGAATTACATAACATCATACTACTCAAAAAACATCCGTTATAAAGAAAACATATGGTTTACACCTGCATATCCTGTAAGCCCTTTAACAAAAATAAACATCTTAGATCTCTGCAGCTATAAATCTATTCATACAAGATAACATTCCTAGTCAAGTATTGCAATACTTCCATTTAAAAATAAACATTTCTTTCACAAATATTACACAGATAATCATAGTTATCATTAAATATTATAATTAGGAACACGTATTTTGAGCATTTTGCAATAGATGCTAAATAAATGCTAAAATTCACAATAGATGCTAAAATCAGAAATAAATCTAAAATTAGTTAATTTAAAAAAATGTTACTATAATATAAATGTATCTAACAATAGCTTTTGTCAAGGCTTTTGTCTATGGTTATTTTCTATGGTTCTGTGGCACAGTAATGCCATTATATGCCCGCATGGTTGTCACAAATTCTATTTATTCCATTAGTGTTTGTCGATAGGCTGGTACCTAAACTAAACTTTTTTCATGTATGTGTCAACATTAAGAAATTTAATAATTGTAAAATAAATTTTTTTTATTTTAAAATACCATAGGGCAAATCAAAATTAATATTTGTGAGAGAGCAACTGCATACAAAGCCCACGAAATGTATATAAGTAAGGCTAACATTTTAATGTGCAGACATTATAATTGTTGAATGGAATGTTTCAAGAAAGATAACATGGAAAAGCATCTGAAATCAGTAAATCACTGGAAGGTAATTTCCAAGAATTCTACAAGTACGAGTACTATCCAATACACGATCACAGTCAGTGTAAATGCGAAGACAAAAATAACCAATGATAAATAGGAATTTATCAAAGATACGGTTAATATTATGTCTCAAAGCTGATATGACGTTAAAAAAATTAAATGACTCGGGAGTGCACCAGTACCTCACTAAATATATTGAAGGGCCAGGTAATTTACTCATGTGCCAATCATTTGTAAAGAGTATACAGTGGTACCTTGGTTAACGACGACTTTTTGAAAGAAAAAAATTCGTTGATTAACACTTGGTTAACGATGAGTTTTTTGAAAGAAAAAAATGTCTTGGTTAACGACACGGCTTTGGTTAACAATGAGTTTTTGAAAGAAAAAATGTCTTGGTTAACGACATAGGCTTTGGTTAACAACTTTAGTTAACGACGCAGGCTTTGGTTAACAACTGATTATGTGAACTTCCAACAAAATAGAGCTCTGTAAAACAGCTCGTCATCGCATCACGTGATTAATTAGCTCAGTCAAGCATTATTTTTTTAACAATCAATTCAAATCTGACAGTATCATTATTAAAATTAATAAATTATAATTAAAACATTTCTTTCACAAATATTACACAGATAATCATAGTTATCATTAAATATTATAATTAGGAACACGTATTTTGAGCATTTTGCAATAGATGCTAAATAAATGCTAAATCTTACCTTTTATCACCAGCACTCTTAGCAGTTGAGTTTTCATTCATATAATTTGATGATAAATTATATGAATGAAAACTCAACTGCTAAGAGTGCTGGTGATAAAAGGTAAGATTACGAGTTGAAAGCAGTAAAATGGAATGTGACTATTTTCCATATTTTTACGACATTTTAAATGAGTTTTATCTGCATTTTTAATATTTACTATGGTTGTGGGAAGGAGCTGGAATGAATTCATCAATTTTCAGTTAAATCCTATGGGGAATCGTGCTTTGGATAATGACGGTTCCACTGGAACGGATTACCGTCGTCAACCAAGGTACCACTGTATACTGATTTGTGTGGCAGAATCAAAAAATGAAATTAAACAAGACAATTGTAATGGTTGATAAAATCTCACCAGTCAGATAAAAGTGGACACTGTGACTTATCATTAATATTTTAATAATTGTCATGATCTATTTATTTTTTTTATTGTTATGATATCTTTAAATTGTATGTATACAATAAATTGTGTTAAAATGTATTGAGGATGATTATGATTTAAATTAATGTTTAATAATAAATAGATGGTAAAATTAAATATTTTAAATGCTACAAAACGCTAAGATAATAAATCCAAAATGCTAAAATTAATAAAAATAGATGCTCAAAATACGTGTCTCGAATTATAACCAAGTAAAAGATCCATACTAAAACATATTATGAAATATTAAAATCTAAATAATTATACATCCCTCATATATTAACAAGATGCAAAGAATAAATACAAAAATAATAATAATAAAATCAGCATTTAAAGATCTCTTCAAATGAAAAATTTAAACATTATTCACAAGAATCTAATACTGTGTTGCTGGACGATAATTTTCATAAACCGAACAAAAAAGTAATACATTATAGTACATATTGGCAATATTAAAACTGGTAGTTCTACCTTGCAACATGATCACACACTTATTTAAAACACTCAGCCAGCCAGACTCAAGCTGGGGATAACACAAGTGAATCATTATAATTGTTGGGAATTAAATAAATAACCGACGATTGATTATGAAAACAATATATTTACTGGATAAAAAAAAAAAACGTTACACAGGACAATTACATAACACGTCTAACAAAGACAAAGACACCTCCGGCAGTGCCTGAGGCACAATAAGTGTTGCCAATTCTAGGAACTTTTTTTTTGTGTTTGTGGGAGTCAAAGATATTACATATTATTTGATCAATATCACTAACAATAATGAATCATGCAGTTGGTCTTTCTGATGGACTGAATAGTGAGTGTCTCTAACATCTTGCCTTCTCTAATCCCACTAGCTGACTTTAATACTTGAACTTTGTCCCACATAATAGTTAAATCATAGCCCTCTGCACCAAATCTGCAATAGTTAAAGCCCTCTGTACCAAAGCTGTGTCCACTTTCCCTTTATGAACTGCATTAATATGTTCTTTAAATCTTTTTCTATAGGCCTACAAGTAAAGACTATATAGCACTCTTCCCTTCCAAGACTATGATTAAAGCATGGGATCTCATACACTCTGGAACACTTCCTGATCTTATCTTTATCATGAGGTTGAAAACTGTACTACTCCTTTTAAGTACTATCAAACACCCCATATGCTTTTCTAAAATTGGCTTTAGCTTGCTTTTATGGGGTTGAGATCTATCCCTTTATAATAGGCTTAGATTGTAGAGGGCACCTTTCCGACAACAATTGTTTGACACTTGCATAGATTCCTAAAAGGAACTTAAGCCTGTACCCATTCTGTATATATTACTTAAGTAGTATTAAGTTAATTTTTATCATACATATGTGATTATAGTAAACATTATATAATGTCAAATTTATTCATGTGGCATGGCTAATATATATTATTATGCTAAATCAACCTTAAATTTCTAATAAAAGCAACTATATATTTGATTCTCATCACATAAAGTGGTAATTTCTCCTTTGCATTTATTATCCTAACCAGCTGTTATCTTTTGCATTTGAGTATAGTAGTTACTCCTTGCTGCCAGTTATGGATAAAAGGAGCAAAAGGAACAGGCAGTTATTTTGGAGAGGACAAGAAACTGTTTTTGGTTTTTCTGTTTTTCTATAGATATATTCAATCAAGCTCTTTATTTAAGTTATTCTTTTAATGATTTATACAGGTACTCCTCACTTAACAACCTACCTGTTTAACGACTGCTCACTTACGTCCGAGCTTAAGACTATTTTTTTTAATGGAATATTTGGTTTTCGCTCATATGTTTACGACTTTTGTTTGTATCCCCACACTCGTAGTTCGAAACAACTGAAGAAAAATTACTGTACTTTGTGCGTAATTAAGATATAAATTTTTAATTTTGAAATTTGTTCCAAATATTTTAATATAGGAACAAGTTTTTCGCTTACCGACCAATTCGTTCTACGACCGAGTTGTGAGAACGAAACCCAGTCGTTAAGTGAGGAGTACCTATATAAGGATAATTTATGTAAAATTTCTATTTCAGCTTCAATCATTCAACTAAATCTGTAATAACTGGAAACATTACTTTAGGGATTATTAAACTAAAAATCCCTTCTAATAACTGGAATTAAATATTCTCATTAATGACTAAAAAACTTAATAGTCAAAATTTAGTCAGTCTCTGGTTAATAAATAATTAGACTAATTAAATTAGAACTAATGAAATAATAAAACCAGATATTAAATAATAATAAAATAAATTTATTAATAAAACACTTAAACAACATTTACAGTTTAACTCAACAAATGATTTTGTTTCACTCAAAGTTAACAGCTTAATCTAACAAATAATTAATTAAACAAGCTGTTTCAAACAATAAAGATATCAGTGCAACAATATCAAATGCCAAATATGGTATTATTATTAAACTAATTAAATCAAAATTACCTCAACACTGATTCATAAATATACTTAATGCTGGTTGATATGTAATTAAGTCTAAAGTTGCTCATAATTCATATCATCTCTTTCTCTTTGGGCAATAGCATCATCATTATATAGCAAATGACAGTACTATCTTGCATTCAAGTTCATTTAATTTCTATGCATCTCATAGAAATTATTAACTTCCTGTTTACAATTTTTCACTAACTTTCTCCTATTGATGAGAGATAAAATTCATCCATTTCCTCATCTTCATCTAAAAGATGACTTTTCTTCTAGGTAAATGTCATATGTTCTCTAGATAGAATCTTTCCCTCTTTTTCATGCTTTTCTGTATCCCTTTTATTTTTCTTTCATTCTTCAAAGAGTAAAATACTGAGTATGTCATCTAAATCTTTCTTAAGGAAAAAAAAAGATCTTCACTAATAATTGTCATTATCTTTAAAAGTCATTAAAACCATAAGAAACTTGATTTCATTAGCTATTGATATTAACTTGGAACCTAGCTAACATCCTCGACAATGGCCATCTTAAGCAAAGTAAATGCTTCAGAGATGCCAACAATAGTAACAAAAGAAGCTAATTGGAAAGTGTGTCTTGGCTGTTGAAACCCACTGGTGAATTACCTTCCTTCTTAGCCTTTTATTGCACTGAATTTGTCTTATGTTTTTTTTTGTCTTTTGTCTTTCTGCACTTGACAATCTTATCCAATGTGAACCAGCTTATTGATGGGAAGGCTGGATAGTTTCACTATCTCACCACCATTTGGAGGTTTGCTGGCATTATCAACTCCCCAGAGATTTATAATTCTACAATGAGGCAGAAAAGCAGTTAATTCAGAAAAAAATATGGATCACTCAGAGTTATCACTTGAAGATTTATTTTTATTTGTAGAATTAATAATGGTCCTATGAAACTGTAGAAGAGAGAAACTATTAGCATTGATTATTCTCCAATACAGGAAAGCTAAATATTTCAAGATTTTTCATAGTATTTTGAAGGGATCATTCATATCACTATATTTTTTGTTATTCCAGTAACACTTAATCTTTGGCACAAGATCTTTTTGCAAGATAAGGAACTCAGTTGTGAATTCCCAACTGCTATTGCCTCTATTCTGATAAAGATAGTGGTAACATATTGGGCGGGAAAAAAAAAGATCTTCACTAATAATTGTCATTATCTTTAAAAGTCATAAAAACCATAAGAAACTTGATTTCATTAGCTATTGATATTAACTTGGAACCTAGCTAACATCCTCGACAATGGCCATCTTAAGCAAAGTAAATGCTTCAGAGATGCCAACAATAGTAACAAAAGAAGCTAATTGGAAAGTGTGTCTTGGCTGTTGAAACCCACTGGTGAATTACCTTCCTTCTTAGCCTTTTATTGCACTGAATTTGTCTTATGTTTTTTTTTGTCTTTTGTCTTTCTGCACTTGACAATCTTATCCAATGTGAACCAGCTTATTGATGGGAAGGCTGGATAGTTTCACTATCTCACCACCATTTGGAGGTTTGCTGGCATTATCAACTCCCCAGAGATTTATAATTCTACAATGAGGCAGAAAAGCAGTTAATTCAGAAAAAAATATGGATCACTCAGAGTTATCACTTGAAGATTTATTTTTATTTGTAGAATTAATAATGGTCCTATGAAACTGTAGAAGAGAGAAACTATTAGCATTGATTATTCTCCAATACAGGAAAGCTAAATATTTCAAGATTTTTCATAGTATTTTGAAGGGATCATTCATATCACTATATTTTTTGTTATTCCAGTAACACTTAATCTTTGGCACAAGATCTTTTTGCAAGATAAGGAACTCAGTTGTGAATTCCCAACTGCTATTGCCTCTATTCTGATAAAGATAGTGGTAACATATTGGGCGCATTCCAAACCTCAACAGTAAGTCATCAATGATTAGTCTCTTTTGACGTCAGAAATAACTCAACATCAGCTTGTTTCAGTTTCTGTTTAACGTCGTCATTTCTGTTTGATGATGATAATGATTTGTTACACTTTCTAACTTTTAAAATCTTATCATCTAGCAGGAACTACTTTTTTTGCGATGTTAGAAAACAATGTAAACTGATGTCACCACACTCACCACCTCTAGATTGCGATGACTTTTTAGCATCGGTTTACACTGTTTTCTAATGTCGCAGAAAAAGTAGTTCCTGCTAGATGATAAGATTTTAAAAGTTAGAGAGTGTAACAAATCATTATCATTGTCAAACAGAAACAAGCTGATGTTGAGTTATTTCTAATGTCAAAAGAGACTAATCATTGACTTGCTGTTGAGGTTTGGAACATGCCCATATAATATCTTAGTCAGATTATCTTATTGTTTTGGTTGATTTTAATTGAAATTTTTAAATGACATTGATTTTACTAGTTTTTACTTAAACTGTGTATTGTTGATTCTGCTTATGCTATTGTGGCTAGTATCTTACTGAATCTTGCTCATTAATTGTTAATTTTTTGTGCTGGACTATTAGGCATTCCAAATTATCAGATGCCAGAATATTTGAGTTTTATCACATTAAAATAGATATAAAAAGATTTCACCTATTACAAATAATAATAATGAAAATGCTTAGGATGATAATTCAACAAATAAATAAAAGACAAATCATATTGAATTTAGAGAGGGATTCTAACACATAACAAGATACATCAACAGATGGAGGTGAGTCTAAATTTTATGGCTTTTATTTTAAGAAAAATTAATTCTACAAAACCAATTATAAATGAATTGAGACTAAGTATTACAACAAAAAAGAAAATTTCATCTATAATGATTAATTCTATAAAATATGATGATTCTGTGAATTTCTGTGAAATATAATGATTAATTCTGTGAATATGCTGTTTCAGTATATTGGAAATTGTGTTTTGATGATATTTTACAATATGACATAAAACAAAAAGATTATTGTATAATTCATGCAGCATCCAGAGCACTATGCTGCAATTTGAATTGTATTCTAAATAGGAAATATTTTTGACTACTTTAGCAATTTTTGAGCTATTCTCAGAGATAAATATCATAGTAATGCCTATTATAAAAGTCTCAGATTTAATGATAAAATAAAAGTTGATAAATTAGCATCTGTAAGATGTTTATTTGCATATCTTACAAATAATTTTGTAATTGTTACTTTATTTCTGAATATGCAGCAATACATGAAAAGCTAGATGCATTTTTAAAGAAAGAAACTTATTCAGATAATATATTCTTTCTAATCAATATATATGTGGGGACCATGACAAATATGATTTGTGATCTCAATTCATGAAAAAAATTAAACCATTGAACAAAAAACTGTAAAGGGGAGAGGAGAATTGTAAGAATAAAAAGTGAAAATAAACATCACTGACGTTCCAAGCATCATAAATCCGGAAGAGAGAACAAGGATTCCATGTCAGGAACAAGGGATTGTGTTTATGCAGGTGTCTTGAGTAGGACACAGCAAGAATAAACTAGATCTAAAGTATGTTGAGCCTGGGAATTTTAGGTGAAAGGTCACTTGTTTGGTCCCGAGTTCTATGACATCCCACATATACATAGACAGAAAAAGAGAGATCCTCTTTGGTCAAACTGAAACAAGGATCATTTGACAAACTGGTTGGCTCCCTTTTTCTATAAGACCCAATACAACAGTAATTCAGGTCTCTCTTACTATAGAAACTGCAAAGTCTCAATATTCAAAAATACCAATAATAACAAGAATAATCTAACTTGACGGTTTTACAGTAATACTTAATAACAACTTGCTTACTTTTACAAATAATCAGTCCTATACAGCACTAAAGCAAGTAAAAATATTTTTTATTGTGGCATAACGTTTTCGAACCATAAGCGGTTCCTCATCAGTGCCCCATATACAAAATAGAACATTAACTCATTAACTGATGAGGAACCGCTTATGGTTCGAAAACGTTATGCCACAATAAAA
>AYEL01060874.1:0-36202 GCA_000484575.1 Olivierus martensii | reverse complement strand
AATCAGGGAGATTACTAAGGGACTCCGTTTCGTAGTAATCTCTCTGATCGGAAAGGGGCCTAAAATATGCAAAAAGAATTTGGCTGTGAGTGAAACTGGGTGAGGAATGTAATCCTCGATTTAAGTTTGAAAACGTTACATTAAGCTCGAATACTAATATTGCCAAAATAATAAAAAAATGGGGGTATCAATACTTTTATTCACCACCACTGTAATTGGTCGTGAGTCGGCGTGCCACGCAATAGGATCCATGTTCGAAGGTCTGGTAACTCCTGAAAAATTTTAGCCCGGAGAACCCTGTCCTTCACTATCCGGCCCCCTCGATCAGTGTGGCTACAGCCGTTATTGGAACTTATATATTAGTTCCTATATTAGGCCCCTTTCCAATCAGGGAGATTACTAAGGGACTCCGTTTCGTAGTAATCTCTCTGATCGGAAAGGGGCCTAAAATATGCAAAAAGAATTTGGCTGTGAGTGAAACTGGGTGAGGAATGTAATCCTCGATTTAATAAATGTCTGTCTATTTTTGTTGTCCATTTTTCTTTTTGCTATAGGGTAAATTCCTGGTAAAAGTATTCGCAAAGCGCTGCATTTTTACATCTCACCTATCGCGTGCCGTACATTCTCCAACGAAGAGTCTTCAAGAGATGCCAGATCTGAACTGCTGAAATTAGCGAAATGAGTCAGCAATTAATTCAAAAACAGATTATATGACAAATAAAAAACTAAAATCATGTAAAAAATTGCTAGATTAAATAATAAATATAATTGTAAAATTTCAACAAAATTCTAAAAATTAAAAAAATCAAACTTTGTTGCTATAGCAATTATAGCAACAAATGCGATTTACTCCACTTCGAAAATTCTGATAATTTAAATCGATAACGGATGGAAAGTTTCATTTTTAAATGAGTGAACAGAATTATGGAATGCTGGACTGCTTATATGGACATTTGTAAATATCCGTAGTTTTTAAATATAATTTTAAAAAAAATTTGAACACATTATTAATAACAATATAATCCAACTATATATTGTTAACTAAATGGCTAGGTAATATATCACGTGAGTGTTGTAACTAATGAGATCGCTGAAAGGAACAGACATAAGGATTTTATTATATAGATGCGTATCGATTTATACGTGGAATGACTAATTATACCTATATACGAGAAACGTAAGAGAATCAAACGATTGATTTCAGTTGCTCGACATTCATAATAAACTTTTACCCACCTATATAGAGCAGGTAGTCAAAGAAAAATAAAATATTTTTTTCGTGAATTTATTACCTCGTTGCAGCTACGCCAGCATTAAATGAATATGTTGGTGATCGATGAATGATTTTATAATTAATGCTATTGGCTCTCTAATAATAAACTTCAAATCAGCTACAATAAATCCAAGTGCATCCTTCTTTCTAAAGGACGTATTCTCAAGAAAAAAGTCCCGGTCAGGATTAACAACAGTACTATCAGTAATACCAATCAATTAAAATACTTTCGTGTCATCATCAATCGTAATCTTTCCTGGATGAAACACATTCATTTTGTTTATCAAAAGACTACCCTCACAGCCAACGCCCTCTGTTCTTTCACCATGAATACCTGGGGCCTTAACTTCCACACTATTAAGACTATTTATTCCTGTGATGTGTAACCAATTATGCTTTATGCTGCTCCGATCTGGGCCCACAAAGCACAAACAATCCATATTAAACAAAAACTACAGAGAACCCAATGCCTCCACCTGCTCAGAACTTGCCGTGTCTGTAAAACCATCTCAATCATTTCTAAAAGCTGTATACTGCGATTCAAATACAAGAGTACCTCGCTATACGCAATTAATTGGTTCTATGAAATAAAGTTGAATTTATCATGGTTGAAATAGTGTTCTCTCTTCGTCCACATCGCTACACATGCGTATCATATTATTCTCGGTTTTTATTATTTCTATCGTGGAACACAATGTTATCCGGGCCGTTTGGTACATACAAATCTTATCGTTTATTTGCTCTTCTACGGTGTCACTATGCTCATATTCCTATCATGATTTTTCCAAGAAGTGTAGAGTGACACCTTACATTAGGACCGAATTCTTTGTCCCCACACTTCCTATATAATTAAACGTGTGCAAAGAAAGAACAGTTATTTATAATTTCAGCCTTTAATTTAAAAAGAAATCGATCTGTGAGGGATTTTAGTTTTTTAATAATTTCTTAATGTTGGTCATTTCAGTTAAACTTTTAATTATTAAAAGAAGTGCTTTCCGAACTTGGATTTAGTATTTAATTACTGTATATGTTACAAGACGGAACCGAATTCAGGAAACACTAGAATTTCCTAGTGAAAACGAGAACGTCCTAACGCTAGTCGACCGTTCTAGTATTTCCTAGGTCGAATTCGAAATGATGAATATTTCTAGTTTATCCTAGTCAAAACCCGAAGCGGCAAATAATTAAAACATATATTCCCGCTCAGAATTCGATATTTGCCAGCAAAAATTTCTTTCTTTAGAGAATATCCTTCAGGATAAAGTAATGTCGTTGAGAAAGACTGCAACCAGCTGAAGTGGAAAAACATAGGGTTAAAAATCCGCGTCGAATGCACGAAGCATTGTATATCTAATTATGTTTTGCAAAAAAATAACATTTTGTGTAATTCTAAATGCCACAAACGCTTACTTTGCAAAAATAAATAACAGATATCTAGTTATGTTTTTCAATTTTTAAAATTTTTACTTCATATTTTATGTTGTATTTCTACTAATAAAAATATTAAAATATTTTTCATATAAATAAAAAATAAGCAATTTCAGTTCATTAAACACAACTGTATAGTTATGAATGAGAGTTAGCTGTGTTTTCAATTTGTCTTACAAATTGAAAACATAGCTAATTCCTGTCGAGCAATAAATGCAACATGTTCATTATAATAATGTCCTTAATCAACTAATCAATAATTTTTGTCTTACCGGTTAACAGTAAATATAACAATAAAACCACAACGTATCTTTTATTTATTTTTGCGAAATAGGCATTTGTGGCATTTAGAATTACACAAAATTTTTTGGCACATATATAATTTAGATACACAATGCTTCGTGCATTAAAAGCGGGTTTCCCTGTGTATTTCCACTGGCGCAGGTTGCAGTTTTCCTCAATGAGATTTGTTTATCTTGGCTGATATTCTCTAAAGAAAGTATTATGTAAATGAAGTGTATTGTGTAAATGAAAGTATTGTGTGCGGCAGTAGTATTTCTGCTGGCAAATATAGAACCTTGAGCGGAATACATGAGAAATGTTTAGGTAATTATAGTATTTCCTGAATTCCGGTCTGTACTGTAACATATACATTATGTAAATATTATGCGAACAGTCGATGTAATGTTACATTCCGTAAGTATTGTCAGAATGATCGATATAATGTTGTAGATCGATTTCAAACTAGTTTCTCCGAGCAAATTTAGAAACTCTACCCTAAATGTTGTAACTTAAAATATAATTCTTTAAATCGATTAATTAAGAACGAAAATTCACGCACAATTTATATTTGTTTTAATTTATTTCAATTAAATTTATAAACATTCTAACAATTAAGTGTTAGAATCTATCATAAATTCACACTTCATCTTCATTAATTCACAAGTTCTAAAACTTAAGTGTTTGAATGTTCATATTATGAGAGGTATACATATTATATTGCAATTTGGTTAAATTGGTAATGAAAACAAACCATTTTATTTTCCCTGACTACCTGCTCTCTGCAGATAACGGGTTTAAAGTTTATTATGACTCTCCAACAAATGAACAACTGACTGTAGGTCTTAAGTCTTATATAATAATAATAATAATGATTGTATCATAATTATTACCATTATTATTATTATTTATATTATTTTATTATTATTATAATTAATAACAAACTTTCCATGTAATAAATCAATACTCATCACTAATAAATACTTTGTAGAAAAAATTCTTTCTTGCCCAAATAAGTAGAGCTTTAAAAGTTAAGAGCTTATAAAAATAACATTTTAAGATAGATAATGAGCTATCCATATTTAAAAATTTATAAATGGAAGCTAAGAGCGCTCATAAATATTATTATAATTTGGAAGCTAATGATTTAGATATATGTAATTGAAAAGTATCGATTATTTTCTTTCCGTGAGTATTGAGAAAGAATACGGTAATCGCCGTTATATAATGACTCACATAAAATTCTCTGTTGCAATTGAAGTTTGAAAAATCAGTATAAGAAGAACGAAAAGTTAACAATGCAGTCTATAGATACGAAAGAAATTTGTCTAAGTTGTTTCCTCAAACCTGTTTGGAAAATGGCCCTAATTTATGGCTTTGAACCTTGTTCTACTTGCACTTGCCAATACAAGAAATATTTTATTTTCGAAAATACGCTGTAAAAGTTATATATTCAGTTGGTCGAGTTTACACTATGGGGAGCAGTCATTCTTTTTTTGTGGAAATCATTCCGGGATTGAATGATAGTGCCATTTGCATTCGATGGTACGATATGGTGAAGAACAACTTTATGGTAAAATTAGCTTTTACCTTTTGTACTTTTGAAATAGCTTCCATATTCAGTTTCTTTAAAAAATGAAAGTCAATTTAAATGTTCAATTAAGAAACACTGAATATTTTGAAAGGAAAATGATCCAAGAAGACAACACTACAATTAGAAATATATGTTTGATGGTATCCTTATCGTCCATGTCTGTTGCATTATGGTTTCAAATTATTTCTGTCTTTTATTTGTATCCCACTTTGGAAAAACACGAAAAATTCCCAGGCGTAGCATTTTCCTGCACCACTGAAATAGCAATGATAGAATACTTTTACAATGGAATAATTGCTTATGCTTTCTTATTACCAATATTACTTCTCAGCGTTTCGAACAAAGAATATGAACAATTACTGCAAGAAATGCATTCCATAAAAAGAAGTGAGGAAAATAAACTTCGCAAATTGGACAAAATGATGGCGCATCACGAAGAAATATGGATTTTTGTGGAACAGTTAAATAATAAAATCAACTATCCATTCGTCACGATTTATGTTATGTTGACTTTTTCTACAAGTTTTACATTTTATGCTTATCTGTTCGTAGACACAGAAAAAGAGATAAAATATATGATATTAGGATTAGTAGCTAATTATACTTTCGCTTGTATAATTTATGGATGCCTAATGTGCTCTTTCGCATTTAATGTAAGTTCCCACACATTCATATAAAATCTTTTAAATATTTTATTTATTTATTTTTTATATTCTAGATGGTGAATGGCTTTCAGGATATCAGACAGTTCGCAGAATGCGATCTAGAATTAGAGAAGAAATTGAAAGTGCGTAGTAAATTTTATTTAACCTACTTAATATCAATTAAAGCCAATTATTGTTTAATTAGATTTCAGATTTCATGAAAAGATTCGGAAAAGTCTCATTAAGTCTATCAATGGGTGGAGTTTTCTATATTACTAAGAAATTTCCCTACAAGGTAAGATTATTCCATACATTTTATCTTGTAAATTTTTTATAAAGAAAGTTATATTTTTGCTTTTTTTCAGATTATCACTACATTACATTCCGTGTTTTTGACGCTTTCAAAACTAAGAGAAGTTTCGCAACAAACAATAAATTATGAAAAATATTCTTCTAACAGAACTGATATATTTTGAAATTTGCAGATCGAAAATTTATATAATCCCCTAACTTAAAGAAAGTTATATTTTTGCTTTTTTTCAGATTATCACTACATTACATTCCGTGTTTTCGACGCTTTCAAAACTAAGAGAAGTTTCGCAACAAACAATAAATTGTGAAAAATATTCTTCTAACAGAACTGATATATTTTGGAATTTGCAGATCGAAAATTTATATAATCCCCTAATTTAGTTTTGAAGAAATGCCTGAAAATGATAATATAATTGAAAAAACCTCAAAACATTTTGTGCCTGTATTAAAGCATTACATAATCTCCATTTTGATTGTTTCGCATATTTACATTTTTAAAAAATTAGAAATCAATCCATCAGCTTTTTATGAAAGTCAATTGGTAGGGCTTTAGGTTGAAAGTTAATAGAATGACTTACTTTCTTACTTTAATATACCACTTAATAATAAAGAACATATTGAAGTTCAGTCTCTGAGTAACCTCTGAAATCTTTTTAATCTATGTTGTTATCAATTCGCACAGTAGAGTGTGGTTTTCTCATGGAGCACCCAGATTCATTTTTAGTTTCTATATATCCAGATTTTTTCAAGAGATTTAATATTCCATACTATATTTGTAACGAAATAAATAACTAACATTAGTTGTTATACATTGTATAAATATTTCTGTATTAAATTTAAATAAATAGCTGGAGTAACTGATGTGATAATTTATTTTTAATGATTAATATAAATCTTATAACAATAATGATGCTAAATACATTATAATTAGAACATAATAGAGAATAAGTTAAATGCTTTGTTGTAAAAATTA
This sequence comes from Olivierus martensii, assembly GCA_000484575.1. NCBI lineage: Eukaryota > Metazoa > Arthropoda > Arachnida > Scorpiones > Buthidae > Olivierus > Olivierus martensii. The sequence goes on along the minus strand of AYEL01060874.1, from coordinate 29,699 downwards.
GAAAACCATTTACGATCGCGTTTAGTCAATAGTTTGCTGTAAAATAAATAATTTACTAATATCTGTTAAAAAATTAATATATACTTTTTAAATTTCATTAACAGAAACCATGGGTAATAGAAACAGTTAGTTAATGCCCTTTAATGGCGGAAAAATTAAATTTCTTTTTCTTCCGCTTATAATAAAAGTTATAGTTTTCAATAGACCAGGGGTCGGCAAACTGCGGCTCGCGAGCTCTGCTTTGGGTACATACATGTGGCTCAAGTAAAATTGAAAATGAAAATAAAATTATCCTAGAAGAATATGTGGCTCTGAAGTAAAATTGAAAATGAAAATAAAGCTATCATAGTTTCATTTATAAAATTTTTAAAGAATTTTATTCACATAATGGTGATTTCATTTGCTTTATAGATCTAGCAAAACTTCGTGGCACTAAGATGCGCGAAGCGTCATGCCTCACGATACGCTTGTAAAGATAAACGAATCTTAAAGTTACGCACATCTTAAAGATAAGCGAAGTGTCACTCTTCGCGACGCGTTGTCGAAGCGTGTCACGAAACTTCACGCTTCGCGAGGCGTGACGCTTTCTATATCCCTACGATATATAAAGGGAGTGGAGGGGACGATTTAGCATATGGAAGGCAGCTCATTGCTCACAATGATTAAAACCAATGAGAACAATTTTTTGTGTTTTTTCTTCATTTAATAAAGATATAATTAATATAACTTATTATAATATTACTTTAAAATTTCCTTATTTGTAAAAATATGTTTATGGCTCTCGAATAATTTTTAAATTTTTATGACGGACAGGTTTGGCTCTTCCGTCTCAAAAGTTTGCCGATCCCTGAAATAGACGATTATTTATGTAAGAAACACCGAATCAACTACTTGAGAAATAGGAATTTTAAATATTATCTCGCTATTGATTACGACTTTATACGCATTGTTGATCTATGACAATGAAATGACCTAATTTACTCTTTTAATTTTGCTGGATATCATGTCTTCCAAGCTTTTCCTTTCTCTACACATAATGGAGTAGTTAAACCTTTTTGAAGCAATTAGTTGCTTCAGAAAGGTTTGTTAACGGTAATGCGATCTCAAAGCCAAAAATTCGAAAAGTTCACAACAGTAACTACTGGGCAACAACCTATAAACCTACAACCACATCAATCGTCCAAATTTCTTTGCACTATCTCAATAGTTCTACGTCATTGAAGTATAATTTGGTACCGCCACTTAGTACTTTTACCTGAGTGGAAAACGGCGACATCTGTTACCAAAAATTGCAGTGGCCCAATTACACTACTCAGACGTTGGCTTCCCATATACTTAATAGAATCAACCGTCATGTGGACGATGAGATCAATGACCAGGAGCTGTGCTTCAGGGAAAACGGGAACCGCACCCGGATCCTCCAGGTGGAAGTAGAGCACGCTTCCACTGAAGTCATCCGGACAACTACTGTAGACATTGCACATATGACCTGAGCTTTCACACCCTATGTTACCTCTAAAAGGAAACATAGAGTGTGAGAGCATATAATAACATATTTATGTAGACGTTTTCCTTTGTTTTGAATAATAAAAATTCAGATATATATATGGCCATATTTATGGGAACATCCTGTATAAATGCCTTAATATATTCTAAAACACCGAATTTCTTAATAATTGCACATTGAACTAATTCAAAGGCACATATATATATGTATATATTAATAGTCAAACGTGACTGGCTGGCTGACTGAATGTCCATTTTCGTTTGAACTATTGTACCAATTTCTATAAATAGTGTATCTAGAGAAAGGTGTACTTTTTGGAGTCGCAGAAATTTTAACAAATGTTTTATTTATTTGTTTATTTGTTTGTTTTTTGTTTTTTCTCACGCCAGTAATATGGAGATTGGGGCTTTTTCTTCCGAATACGAGGTTGGGACTAAAATATAGTGCGAGGCAGGTGTACCCGCCGGGAGGTCCTGTGTCCTTGTGAGTTCCTATTGTAGACCCTAGTGACGGATTTGGGCATCACCAGCAGTCCCGGTTCCGTATAGGGACCCGCGAATGAGACCCCAGTGACGGACGTTTCAACCAGCGAATGGTTCGAATTGACACCTTTAGGAGCCTTTTAACCACACGGGGGTTGGACAGTGGGCATATTTTTACCCCTTACCTAGAGGGGGAGCAAATGATTTAATTTGTATCCTTAGTTTATATACTTCTATACCCAGGGTCACGAAAATATTTTCTTGGGGTAAAAGGAGTCGCCAAGTGAAAAAGTTGGAGAAGCGCTGTAAAAAGACATGTATTTATCATAAGAAAGAAATTAGAATCTGATTTATTTCATTGACTAGATAATGAATAAAATTAATCAAAGCATTGATATCACTATTTTCTATATTTTGACAAAGTATATAAACTAATGCCAGTTATTCTTTCGTTACGAAAATAATATACAAATATAGTAGAAATATATTGTAGTTACAGGTACAGTATAAAATAGTAATGCTTGCATGTCAAACAAAATATAAAGTTAATTTTCTAATATGATAAATTTCTATCATTTTAGTTAATTTCAATTTTTTCCTTTTTCTCTTTCTATGCATTATATAACACATTTTATAACTCTATATTTATATAATGCAATACATTTAGTGTCACTAATGAAATTGCAATATATCATGGCATATTTAACCAGTCGAACCTATAACACAATGATAATCAATATTAATAATTAATATTATACACTTTATCATAGTCATTTAATTAGTATTGGAAATGCTTTCGGTTTCTTTTTTTATTTCAAAATATTTATACTTTTGTAGTTCAATAAGTATGCCCCCGAAAACCTTTCTGTGGCAACATTTTACTAAAAATAAAAGTAATTCTAAAACTTTGCATATATTATTCAAAAGAATCGAAAACTAGTGGTAATAAAACGAATTCAAAGTGCCTTCGTCAAAGCAATCATCCACAATTTTCTGGAGTTGGAAAACACTTGCCTTCTGCAAGTCTTTTCGAACTGAACATCGTGGTCATAACCTTTCCCAGGAAAACAAAGAAAATTTCTGAGAAGTTTAGGAGCATTGAGGATTTCAAATCAAATTAATCAGCAGATAATAAGGTAAATCAAGCTCTTATATTTATGATGTACAGTATAAAGACAATAAGAACATTGAATATTTGGATAGTAAAGTTTTTCAACATTTTGTAAAGACAATAGCTTGTATTGGAAATGCTTTCGGTTTCTTTTTTTATTTCAAAATATTTATACTTTTGTAGTTCAATAAGTATGCCCCCGAAAACCTTTCTGTGGCAACATTTTACTAAAAATAAAAGTAATTCTAAAACTTTGCATATATTATTCAAAAGAATCGAAAACTAGTGGTAATAAAACGAATTCAAAGTGCCTTCGTCAAAGCAATCATCCACAATTTTCTGGAGTTGGAAAACACTTGCCTTCTGCAAGTCTTTTCGAACTGAACATCGTGGTCATAACCTTTCCCAGGAAAACAAAGAAAATTTCTGAGAAGTTTAGGAGCATTGAGGATTTTAAATCAAATTAATCAGCAGATAATAAGGTAAATCAAGCTCTTATATTTATGATGTACAGTATAAAGACAATAAGAACATTGAATATTTGGATAGTAAAGTTTTTCAACATTTTGTAAAGACAATAGCTTCTTCGTATAAAATTCCTTCTCCACCAACAATTAAAAGACTAATTTTCGATAAATATAGAGATATAATATATAAAATCAAACAACAACTCAAACAGAAATTTTGCTTATTCACTACTGATTTATCGAGACATATCCAGAAGAGGAGTTACATTAGCTTGACTGTCCACTTTATAGATGAAGAAAATAAACTACGCAATGAAGCATTTGATATTTTTATATTGGAAAAACTGTATGCTAACAGTATCTGCCTAATAAACTAAAGCAGTTGATAAAATTCTGGAAAACAGATCAAGAATACTGTATGATAATATAGTTATTACTGACAATGTACAAAAAACATCGATGTTTTCGGGAACGACGTTTCTTAACGTCGATGTAACCGTTCGATGTTTTTATCGATGTTAAACATTAATGTTCGACACTAATATAAACAGACAACAGTCAAAATGCAGATAATATAATACTTGAATGCAGGCAAAATAGTTTGAGATTTTATTCAACAATATCATCATTATCATCCGTATTCTATAAATTTAATTACTGATTCTTATACATTACTGATCTGCAAATTAAAAAACAGATCGGTTCCGTTAGAAAAATATTTTTCACAATTTTTCCTTTAATGGGAAACATCTCTTAGTTTTAAAAGCGTAGAAAACACGGAATATAATGTACTGACAATCTGAAAAAATATAATATATCAATCTATAAAAACATTTACAAGATAAATTTATGGAATAGTCTTACCTTGATTGGAAATTTCTTAGTAATATAGAATACTCCACATATACTAAAATAATTCATGAATTTTTTGTACTATAGTAGTTAAGTTTATATATAAATAAAAATTAATTTGTTCGAATAAATATGATTTTACACAAGAATATTTTACTGCAAATTGTATTAATAATTCCTTTGAAACTTTGAAGCAATTTATGCCTCTATTTTCACACATTCCTTGCATGTTTCAATCTTTCCTGACATTAAATGCTTCGACCACTAGGAATATGAAGCAAATTGTATTAATAATTCCTAAGCGTCTTATCTTATAAGACGCTTAGGAATTATTAATACAATTTGCTTCATATTCCTTTGAAACTTTGAAGTAATTTATGCCTCTATTTTCACACATTCCTTGCATGTTTCGATCTTTCCTGACATTAAATGCTTCGACCTCTGAGAAAATCAGAAAATCCCAGAACTGATTTCATTCCATCAGATAGAGAATTTTACCTTGCAGTCAAATAATTGATTCCATATAAGCTTTAATGATGAAATGGCCACAATAATTTCAATGTTACTTAAAATATGCGATTATACTTAATTATACCAACATATTCATATATTCAAATATATTTCAGAAAAAATTCTAAATGATCTATTTCTTTGGAGTTCTATTTACAAGGTATTTGAATTCTAAACAAATAGTCTTACTTCAAATTTGGGCTTTTATTATTTTTATATATAATTTTCTTCATAGAAACATTTAATTATCAATAAATAAAGTTATCTATTAAAAATTTAATTTTATTAGATTATTATTTTATATTTTATTCATTATATTCTAAAAAAATTATTGATAGCAATCGAAAATCTTACTACTTGATAATTTTTTGTAATTAAAACATTGGCAGGAAACAAATCGAAGAGGTAGTTAGTTAAAATGATAGAATTATTACTATTTTATTCATTATATTCTAAAAAAATTATTGATAGCAATCGAAAATCTTACTACTTGCTAATTTTTTGTAATTAAAACATTGGCAGGAAACAAATCGAACAGGTAGTTAGTTAACCAAACATTTTTTTTTTTTACGCTGAACTATTGCTGTACCTATAGTATTTATCACTACAGATAAACAGTTATTTATAGAAAATCTATTTAAACAAGCGAAACATATTTTTCAGAGACAGTGTAGTTTTTGTCTTTGAAAAATTTGTCAAACATTTGCTGTCAACATAGGAAGGTTAAAATAGTTTCAGATATTATTTAGCTGAAAATTCTTTATACGAAATTTTTTTAATGATTTTTATTATATTTTGAGCTGAATTTTCGAAATAATTTTTATAACTAAAATTTTATTAAATAAAATCTCTTTTCTCTCTGTCATAATTCTTTCCCTATTATCATTTTAATCCAAATTAGTTTAGAATATTTGCAAATAAATGTACTTGCAAATGTTTGACAAATTTTTCAGAGACAAAAGCTATACTTATCAGGTTTAATAGCTACACTTATCAGTTATCAATTTAACATGAAGATTTTAAATATTTGTTTCGATAAAATTATCATCATACAAATAATTACTTTGAATTATTTGAGTAATATTTCTTCTTTTAATTTTTTTAATTTGTAATAGTCAAATCTTATTTGAACATTTTAAGATTAAAAAAAAAACTAGTATTCATTAATTTTTAACTTATAGAAATATGTGAGAAAATAAAAATGGAACAGAAAATAAATAATTAAACATAAAAGTACATATATATATATTCATTTGATATGCATCAAATTATTCAAATACATCTTAATCTTACAATTAATAATGAAAACTTTAAATTTTCAATTTGTATGGATTGGCAAGTCATGGTCTTTTTCGAAAAAGAATAAAGGTATCAATTATGCAATAAATGCAGTGATTATATAATAAATACTTATATTTTTATATTAATAAATAAAGTATTTATTTCTTATTTTAAATTATTTTTCTGAAAATAGCTATCGAAAAAATTATTCGCCAAACTAACTCCAACTTTTAAATGATAAATAACATTCATCTAGAACGTCGTCTCATAAATAAGCAAAACTTCTCAGTAAATCTATTTTATTAAATCAAGTACAGAAGATGAGAACTTTTTATAAACTTAAAGCAGAGACAGATGCCGGAATTTATTTACTTATTAAAAGATATGAATTCTGAGAACTTTCGAGAAATTCTATCTTCTAGTTAGTGGAAAAGAATAAAAAAAAAGTTAGTAATAAATATTTATATTATTATTTAGTTGTAATGATTTCGTGATTTACGCCATTTTATAATATAGATAAAAAAAGTTTTAAAGTATTTAAATAAATCTATAATTTTATTTCAATAGTAAAATGTCTGTTCGATGTAATATTATATTTTTTATAAATTTAAAGTGATTTGTTATTGTATTATTAGAGTAATTATATAAAATTAACTTCTGTGATTCTTCTAAATTTGTTGTTTAAAAGATTAGGATATACAAAATATTTCACTATATTTTATACTTAGAAAAAAATGTTCAATTTTATTTTGTGCATCCCGAAAATTCTTGAAAAGTTATATATGTTGTACCTTAATTCTTATTTCAAATTGATTGTCACGTTACCTATATGGCTGCTCTGTAAACAATATTAAATATCTTCATGATATATCACGTTAATTGTCAAATTAATGACATTTGAAAACGCAATATTTATAAAGATTGAACTATATAAATTAACTTTTCAAAAGAATTCCAAGCCATATAAAGACTATACAAGTATAAATCGTGACCTTTAATTCAGTACAAAAGAATCTCTAAGGTCTCCCTTTATATTTTTCTTTTTAATTGAAAAAATGATATCTTCGCGCACTAACTTAATTATAGATTTTGATCATTTATATTTAACTGGAAATTATAAAATAATTTTAATTCCTTTGCTATCAGTTATTGATAAAAAATTAAATTCATCAGCCAATGAATGTTAAATATTTAAATTTTCAATATAATATTTTACAGATGATGACAGTGATAAAAAACAATGATTAAATTAATCAACTTTATCATATAGCATTGAAATTATAAAAATAGATTTTAATATAAATTTAAACAAAATATAAAAATACTATAGTATTTTTTACTATTATCTATTTTATTTTTATAAAACAGATAATTTGATAAATTCAATTAAATCTTATATAAATAATGAGAATTAATTAAGCTTGTCTTAAATTAATAATACAAAAGTATTATTAATTTACGTGAATATAAATTAAAAATTTAATCAATATAAATATAAGTTATCAATATAAATATAAGTTATCAATATTTACCATTTAAATATTTTAAAGTTTCTCTACATTGTTAACTTTCTATTTATTAATTTTTTCTACACAATCATCAGGGAATCAGGGATGATGAACATTTTTAAGGGTGGTGCCAAAATTGGCTAAATTTTTGTGAAAACTACTCTTCGCTTGCCGATTCGAATGTTAATTTAATTAAAACAATATATCAGCTCCAAGTTTTGCGTGCCCAAAAAATTTATCAGCATGCCATTTTGTACACGGCGTGACATAGGTTAGCCATCCCTGGTATAGGTCATTAACAAATATAGTTGTTTCAAGTAGGAATATGTTTAGTAAACAATCAAATATTATATGAAATTTTTCTATCCCGCTTTATTTTGCTAAATAATTTGAAATTTTGTAACTGGTTTAAACTTGGATTGTTCAATCCTTGTAGTTTTTCTTTTCGACTCTTTCTATTTATAAATGGAATAAAAGGATTTATGAATTAGATTTATCCGTTGTCCTAGTGTCTGTCTGTCACACAATATGCACTTATTCATTATCCAATTTAGTTAAACTCATATTGTTTGTTAAGTCATATTAAAGGATCAAGCGTATATTAAAAATGATTAATATTGGTTCAATATTATCAGTTCGATATGAGTGAAGGTATTTCATCTATTTTTGAAAAATAACTAGGATTAATACTATCCAATCTGTATGAAATATATGCAAAATATTGTCATCCTCTAGGAAAGTAATCGTATTGAAAATGATCAATATTCGATCACATCAGGCAGAATATATCGTTTTGTTTGTCAAAATGATAGATATGTTATTTAAACATTATCCAATTTAATTGAAATTAATGTATAGGCCCTATAATTGGGATCAATTAAAGGATCATGCGTGCTAAAAATGATCAAAGTCGATTCTTTAATACTCAGTAATAATGAATCAATTTTGATCATTTTAGATCAGAGGTTTTTAACCTTTTGATGAGTCTAGACCCCAATGGATTGCCCAATGGTCCACTTGATTGTCGAAATAATCATCACCATTCCTTATAAGATATTAATTGCCAGTATGACTTCCAAATATGTCAACAGATTGAATTTACTGTACTTTAGAGATCGAGTCCCATATCCCAGCATTTGGTTCCCATATCTCCAAGGGGTATGGATACCTCCGGTTAAGAGCCCCTGTTTTAGATGATGACCGACTTTTTGTTTCTGACTTTAATAGTGCAGTCAAATTAGAATATTTTAATTTTATATTTCAAGCACATGCACTGACAAAAGTTTTACATGTATAGCACAAGAAACAGCATCAAAATAACAATCGCTTCATTATTTATAATTTTTAAAATAAGTTTACAAATAATACTAGCATCTTACCCCGAATACTTAGAATCAGATACTAGTATTAATATTACATCATTTAACATATATAAAATAAATATTATCAAATATTTTAAACTAACAATTTATAAATATAGTATTCAGAAATTTAACTGATTATCAGAGATTTTTAAAAAATCTATTAATATCTTAATAAAATATTTTTTTTAAGATTTGGAAACTGCAATCGAGTTTCATTAGATATAGATTTCATAATGTGGAAATATTAAATATCAGGAAGCATTTTTTTTATAACACTAGTTTAGCAAATGTAATATATAAATATATACTAAGATAAAAGAGAGATTCTGCTTATAATTCAGTTACTTTGTCTTTGTTTAATAAAATAAGATTAAGCTTAGAATATGATATAGCTTTATAATATCAAATCAATATTTAATCCATGTCTTCGAGATATAATGTGCATTGTTAATCAATTTGGCAAACAGCGGACGTTCAATATAGATTTTAGAAATATCTGATGTTTTTTGTTAATATATATGTGCAAATTACTTATGAAAAAAATATATATATTTACAAAATTATATGAGAAAATTCTTTATATATAATGAAATTCTGTTTTAGTTTTATTATTTTTTGTTTATTAGTATATATTTAATGTTTTCAAATATTTTAAAGCAAAATTTAAGACTGATATTCTAAGCAAAATAATAGAAAACTTTACATGACGTACATTAATTATCGCCGAAAATTTTAAGAAATAAAGTCGAATTCGTCTAAGATTTAATTTGCTTAATAACGAAATTTTAAATAGTTCAATAAATTTCAAGTATCCAGTTTTACTTAAAAAAATTGGCTCTTCAGGAAAGCACTTTTACTTACAATATTTGCCGATCAGCAGGAATTACTCTTGACTTCAAAGTAAGGTCAAGTTTAATTTCTCTTCTGTGAAACAGTGATAAACTAAACCACCTACCGATTGATCTACTGATCTATTTACAGTATTTAGTCCTATTGCCGTTATTTGAAGAAACGATTCTAAAATGCATATCAGATCCAAGCTAAACAAAATTAGTTGAAACCAAATTTTATAATAAGCACATTACGAGTAAAATAGGCCTATGATTTGTTTAATTTTATCTTATTCTTTTTATATTCAATTTTTAGTTTTTTTTTTTTTTCAAAATAACTTTTTATAAAATATACTATATTATACACATACATATGTGATTTATTTATTAAATTTTAAATTATAAGTGGGTTAGTAGGTTTATATTTTATCGATTCTTGAAGATTGATATAGTTAACACAAATTTTGCATTATAATACAAAATTAAAAATATAAACTAGTCTATCGATTTATAAAATGGGTTAGAATTTATAATGTTACTATAATATTATTTTTGCAGTTAATTTTTCTTCAATAAGTAATGCTTTACTGAAATGTCAATGTACTCTAATTTCATTTAGTATATATATAACGTACAATCACCTTTAAAAACCTATAGCATTAATTTAGTACAACATTCCGTATTTAATATAATGGTTACATCGCTGTCTCACTTAAGACAATACACATCAAGAAAATTGACCTAGTTTTCTCACTTGTAATCAGTCATGAACCGTACTCTTACTTTTGTTTTGATTATAAAATAATTGTCAAAGTTCACTAGCTACAATGACCCATATTAAATTATTATAACAGAACGAATGGTCTTCTTGTTTCTCGGTTAATAATTGCTGAAGTACGAAGCATCGAGAATATTTATTAATATCATAAGACTTTAATAACACTTGGTTAATTACAAGAACTTCACGATTTTCCTCTAATTTTTATATTATAAATTGAATTTTCTTTGATAGGCCTATTTCATTTTTGTTTTTGAGAGATCAGAATTATTATTTTTTTGAAACTTTATAATGTCTTTCGACCTTTAAATATTTAACTGATAGTAATCTTTTCGAAAGATATGCAGCTTGAACAAGGTCACACCTGAAAGAACTAACAAGCAAAATTTTACAGCTCGTAAGTACAACAAGAGAGTTAATTTGTTAGTAAATTAGACTACCAAAAATAACCGCACAATGCTCTAGAATGAAATGTAATTATTTATTAATAAGTTAAGAAACAGAAAAAGGAGTTTGTTTCAGTTTCAAATATTTGGATTATATTTAGGATTAATATAAATTTATAAAATTGACAAAAATAGAATTATTTCTATTAAATTAAATAAGTTTTATTAATAAATTTTAAATTTGAATTGGTGCTAATTTAAAATCTTTTAATAAAAATATATATTGTTTTGAATATAACAATTTAATATGCTACAAATAGGAGTTATTAATATTGTTGTCAACTTATCACTTCCCACTGAAAACAAGGATCAAGGACCTCCCCACCCATCTCCAGAGTTAATTGGTTAATCTTCTGCGTCTAAACAAACTGGAAATGTAGGAATTTAACCCACTTCCGACTTAACATCATTTGATATCATCCAACGAAAAACAAAATAGTTGGATAACATTAAATGCTTTCCGTACATAAAAAATATCCAAGAAAAATTCGAACATTGATTTTTCCGATAACGAAAAACTAAAACTACATAATTTGAATCATGTTTATTAAGCATTAAATATAAGAAAAGTTTATGTTGTTTCATATAAATTAATGTTCAATATGGATAATAGAATATTGATTAATACAAAATTGTATAGCAGTTAAAAAGAACGATAACACAATTATGATTATATTTCAAATAGATTTATAGATAAGTGCATTAAATCTTTATAAAACTTCGATAAAAATCTGTTAAAATCATTGTTAACGAGCACTTATGATTTTTGAGGTTTGTAAATAAGATTATTTAGAAAATGCCAATTAGACACAGAATATTAAAAAATACTGAGAAAATTTTAAATACTGAATATAGTAAAAATTATGAATTACTACTAATTTAATAATTTTTCAAAAATTAAAATATTATATTTAGGTTCTCCAAATATATATAAATGCAACAAATGAATGTAATTAACAAATTATGTGAATAATTAAAGAGACAATTATAATAATGTATTGATATATAAAAATTTAACAAATTGATAATACAGTAATAAAAAAAAACACATAAAATAGAACAAAAAACAATTTTAAATTTATAGTTATTGTTTCTCTTGTAATTTTCATATTTAAATATTATAATAAATATAAATTTGCAAACAATAAAGTACGTTTGCAAACAGTAAATTTAGTCTGCAACTATTTCTATTAAATTATAGAATAGACCTTAAATCATGTTAAATTCGTAATTTTTTTTTTTTTAATAGCAAAACCAGATATTTATTTTCATGAATATTATTATTGCTACAGGCCTTAATAAATAAAATGATTACGTAAAGCCAATAACACTTATATTTTATATAATCAAAACTATTTCTTTAAAAAAAATAAAATGATTACGTAAAGCCAATAACACTTATATTTTATATAATCAAAACTATTTCTTAAAAAAATAATAATAATATTAACCGAATGAATATTGTAGAAAAAGTTATAATAGTGATTTAAATTCAGCTGACAATATCGATTACATTTTTTTGAAATTTTTTCTGACTATTTTTAAACGCAAATTTTGATTTTAAAAGATATAGTTCAGTCAGAAAGTCAACGAGATACTTATTAATAAAAAGTTTTTTTCGTTAAATAAATAGTTCATAAGATATAGATAAAAAATAAACGTTCTTCCATGTATCAGAGTGCAGACGTTATCAGTCTCATTTCCAAACTACCAGAAGCAGACGTTAACAAGAACTCAAACTATTGGCTGATAGACTGACAAATCAGCTTTAAATACAGTGACGTCTATTTGTAAGCTCGGGTTTCCCAACTGGAAGCAGTTAATAACTAGTGTAACTTTAGCGCAGGCAGCATCACTTCATACTAAGAAGACGGTATCTGATCACATAAATACGGGGATTGTAGTCTCAGTTTTAACTGTTCGAAAGTGTGTTTATAGAAACTTTTGTTTCCTGGACTATACATGTTAGCCTATTCTTCGTGTTTTGACCTCTACTTTGTGCAACCCTGAACTTACCACCGCTGAGGTAAGATCGATTATGTTTTCCACATGTTTCCTGTTAATAACATTTGTAGTAATGAGTATACAGAAGCATTTTATATATATATATATAATATAAACTTGACTTATTTTAATACTGTACTTGATAATAGATATATGATACTTTCAAATTAAGCAATGCTGCTTAAACTTTAATGATTTATATTTCTAGTATTTAAAATTCAATTCAGAATAATATACAGATAATTAATTCTTATTTTAAATAAGTTAAAATTTTCATTTAATTCTAATGAAGTTATCAAAATTATTTATTGGATACATTTAAATTTGTAATTTTGTTACTTCGCACTAATTTTTGGCTTTTGTGTTAAAAAGTTATGAGATATTAAAGGTTTAAAATGAATATTTCTCATAAACCATTACTTTATTTATATTTGATTTCATTTTATTTATTTAACTCTCACAATATTTACTATAATGTATACAGTATAGATTATTAGTATGATATAAATTTAAGTTGTTGTCTTAGTAATATTTCAATTTTTAGTTCTATTATAAAAATAAATGATTCTTTGTTAGATAATATACTGTGTCTAAGTAAATTTGAACTTTTGCATATGATCTATCTCTCTAATAAATTGATTTTTCTCCAATATTTTCAAGCTAAATCTTTAGTAAACCTCGAATACTTTAATAGCATTTTACTTGTTAATTATAAGGTAAATTTGAATTTTAATAATCAGGAAGAGAGAAAATCGGTGAAGAGGCTCAATGAGGGTTTACTGGACTATTGGTCCACCTGTCTGCTTGCTTCCTGATTGTACATGGGTCATTTATATCTCCCATATGTGTGCCTCATACTGGTTTTTGTCCTAAAACAACCTATAGGGATAATTTTTTTGGTGAAATATTTCGGCGCCAGGTTTTTTTTCATAAACAAAAAAAAATAATAATCATTAAAAATGAATTTTATTTATTTAAAACTTTTACCGAAAATAATTAGACTTAATATATAAAATATATAGCCGAAAAATTTATTTCAATACTTTTCTATTAATTAAATTTTTAAAGCTGAAACTCATGAGTTTAGAATGTATTTGCCTTAGGCTGCTCAAATTGAAGTTCACAAGTAGAATGTGAACTTCTTATTTGAGGCCTCCGTACATTTACATCAAATGATAATATGATATAAATCATTAGTACATAAACATTACCTGTAATTTTTTACACTAAAAGAATCTCAGACGAAATTCATAACCTTTTACTGATTTAAATACTATATAGACTAAATTAGTTATATATTTTTAAATTTTTTACTGTTTGTCTTAATAATATTCTTGAAATTTTTTGTTGTTTTTCTCTAGCTTATAATTTCATATAAAATAATAATATTTTGCTATAAATTATACTTGACTCGTTAACCCAGTAAATAAAAATCCAGTTCTTCAATCCTGAGTTGTACACCTAGATACCCACTTTTAAGTTACTTTAAACCTTGACAATGAGAATCTTTGTTATAATATAATAAATTTCTTTTAAGAAATAGCAGAGGAACATATATATGTATGTTCATCTACTATTTAATTGTTCGAATATGTTCTACTTAGTATTTTTTCATATAATTCTTTGAAATAATTTTTTGATTACTTATAATAAAATATTTATTCCATATTATAAAATATATGCATATATTTTTATAATTTAATAATCAATTAAACAGATATAATAAAAATAAAATTTTATCTATTATATTATCGATATATAGAAATATATGAAAATCATCTAATTGATAATCGTGATAAAGTTCTTTTAATCAACATATTATTTCTGTTTTCTTGTTTTCTTTTAAAAGAATTTGATGATTATGTATAATATCAGAGAGAAAACATATCCTGTAAGATCTATGTAATTTTATTTATACAAATGCTGTAGTTTATATTATCAAAATAAATAAATAGACTCTATTTATCGATTATTTAATTTAAATTAACATACTCTTTATTATTCTAAATACAAATAAACCAAAAAAATTAAATAATAAATATATTCTTTCAAAAAATTTAGAAAAAGATCGTAAAATCGATAAGATTTAATGATAAAATGTATGAAAATATATTGATGCTATTAATTTTTGTGTGCTTATTTATTGTTTAGTTCATTTTCTTGTAATTTTAAAGTTTATTATTCGTTAACATATTGAATAAATATCAGCAGGACATTCATCCTATTTATAATAAATCCAATCAAGTTTAATCAATTTAAATATTTTTCTAATTTTATAAATCGATGTTAGGTGGAGTCTACACATACTTTAAAAGTTTTTTTAAGACATTACCTTGAAGTTAGTTTTTACCTTGAAGTTAACATTGATCTCTTCGTATTATTGCTATTATTGCCCAATACAATAATTTAACCAAAAAAAGTATTTTATACTTTAATAAAATGAATTTTCACTACACTTCGCGCATATACGTTGATGATAAAATCATTCGTGCGTTACTTCATAAAATGCTTTAAAACATGAGTTCTATATATATTGTGTATATAGCCTATATATAACATACTTATATAATAGAATGAATAAATATATATATTTTTAATCATTATTTTGTTTTATTAATAGATAATTAATGCTATTTTAACTATCGAAATATATTCAAAATTTCTTACGTAAAATATAAAAATTGATAAGTCCTGTATGCCAGAAAGCTTCGACATTAAGCATTTTAATTTACTTCATCTTATTATATACAATTCACTCTTGAATGCTTTAATAGTAATAAATATGTATCAGTAGTAGTAGTATTTAAAATATTTATAAATAAAAATTTTTATTTGTAATAATATCATTGGTATTAATTTCTATATAAGCATATTGCAAACAAACTTATGATCAATGTAATCAGATGAAGGGGCTGATGTGAATTTGGCTTCCCAATTTTGTTTTGGTTCTGAGGTATGTGAAAAAGTGTAAAGTGAAAAAGGAAATTAAAGAAAGCAAAAAGTGCAAAAAAAGTTTCAAATTTCGAAAGTTGGTCCAGCTTCACATCGGTCTTGTGGAAATTATAAACATTCCCAATTACAAGCGATTGAATTTGCTGAATTCAAGACAGAATCAATAAACTTAGAAAATGTTTTATTTCAACAGATCAATCATTTAAAACAAAATAAGAAAAATCGAAATGTGTTCATTTTTAGTACTGTTAAATTTTTTAAAAATTATAAAATTATTTCTTAGAATACTTCTTAGAAGAGTCCGAAGCCGTTTCTTTAACAAGATGTTTTAAACAGATTATTTATTATACATTAATAACATCAAAATTCATAGAAAATCTTTTATTGCTAAAATATTTTAACCTGCTTTTTAAAAAGTATATGCGACTTATTATTAAAATACTTATCTCGTTTTAAGATTATTTTAAATCTTTATAAATCTTTCATTCTAAAATCTTAATATTTAATATTTCAAGCAATATCCAAATTATTATAAATATCCAAATTTTAATGCTGATGTTTGTTTCAAATTATAAAAATTTATGTTTACAGTTGTATCTTGTATAGTTTTATTAAAATAACAAATTTAATATTTAATAAAATATTACATTGATCTAAAGCTAAATTAATTAATAAAATAAATTTTAAAACTTTACAAAAACAAAATGCTCTATTTCATCTATAATTGCCTATAAAATTTTCAATTAAATTTATAACTATTTTTATATTCATCATATACAATAATATAAAGCTAGATTGGTTTCTTTAAATAAATAATGATAATACATCATCATTTTCAAACGTTTCTTGTATAATTGCATTTATAATTCAACAAATATCAAACAAATATGAAGATAAATTCAGTTAGTGTAATTGAACTTATGTAGTAGTTTGGGCGTTTTTATTTGTTAAATAGAATTAAGTATAAGTAAGTTAATTGTTTTGTATTATAAAAACAATGTAAATGTTCTGATTTTATTTTTGAATCTCAAAGTTTTCATCAAATTCTGCTAAACCGATGGTTTTTAATACATTCAGTTGAAATTTGTGATTTATCTTTATACCTATACTATAAACCACAGAGGTGAAGAACTATCTATATTTATACATTTATGTGTCGCACGAATTGTTTGGGCACTTCCGGACATAGTAAGAGCTTGAAATTTTGTATGGAGGTAGGGACTAACATCACACCCTCCAGAAAATTATGAAATTTGCTAAATGCTCTAGAGAGCGGGACATTTTGGGTTGTTAGGAAGAATCTATATATATAAAATGTAAAGTTTTTCTGTTTTGTAAACGCTCCAGCACCGTTTGATCCCTCGGAAACTTGGCCTAGACTGTCACGGCCTAGAGGATATGCTACCTTGGGTCGAGATTGCCCAGAGAGTGATGCTATTTTGGGATGGCAGCGAAAATGACTTCATTCAAATCCTTCAGTTTCATATCCGAATTTCGGATGACGTTTCAACAAAATGACGACACAAACACAATTGTTATGTGACGTCACGCTAATGTGATAATGCAGTGACGTCATTCTGACGTTATTATTCGCGGCTACATGAGGTCATTGTGATCAGCCAATTCAATAAACATAATATTCAGACATTTCAATAAACATAAAGTTTGAAATTAATGAATGAAATAATTTTCCAATTAGAAAATTTCTTCTTGAGAACAATACAATGATCGATAAAATTATCAATTTTTCAGTAGGAATACTGTAGTATACAATATCATAGCATTATGAATTTCAATGTTCCACCAAGTCAATTTTTTTCAAATCGAAAACGGAAATGCATATTTTATTTACCTTTTTTTTTTGTTTAATTTCTGAAAACATATAAAACTGGGCCATTGTCTGTCCGTGTGCCTATATATCCCCCTTAATAACTATTGAACTAATTAGCAAATTTTCGTGAAATTCGGTAGAAATGTTCTACCATTAAAGGAAACCTTGCTGTTGAATCCTTTAATCCTAAAGGATCGATTAATCCTGCAGGATAGAACTTCATTGTTTATCTTAATTTTAATTTATATTATTGTCAATAATATAGATGGCACTATGCCATCTATTGGCATAGAAACATCTATAATGTGTTAGTAGTGTAGGAGTACTATCTGACTTACCTGATTTCTTAGCATAGTACCGTATATTTCAAAAATATATCAATTACATCACAGTACCGCTCTGTTGTTATTATGATGTACTAATAGATTGTCAAAAAACATCGATAATTATGACATAACGATGTCGGAATCATACGTAATGTCATGATGTTGTCATTATACAGTATAGAGGACGTGATGCCATCGTGGCAATTATGCTGAATAAATTAGCGTTAAAATTGGATACACAAAACCAATGAATTCCAAATGTTAAATAAATTAAAAATAAATGACATATTCGAAAAGTAGCAATTTTAGTTTTTTCCTCGAATTTCTTGTTTAGCATAATAATTGTTAAAAAATTACGAACAATCGAAGAATTCCATAGAATTTAGCAATTTAGTCAATAGACGGCGATATATATTATTGACTAAATTTAATCGTATTAGGCCACGATTACATTATCATCGCGATGTGACGTTATCATGGTATAACAATGTGTGATATCATACAACGATTTTGATTTGTGACATCACGATGACTCAAAAATGTATGACGTCGCGATAAAATCATAGTAGCCTAATGCTATTATTAAATCTAGGCTATATTAAAATTGGACCACAAAAAAGCCAATGGATCCCAAATGCTGTAATTAATGAATTATATAGCAAAATGATTTCGATCGAATTCGGGATATGTCACAGGATTCCATGACATCATGAAATAAGTAATAGATGTCACATCGCGATAACGACATCTATCATAATATAATCATCATAACATAACATTGATAAATGATCTCGCGATTTTATACTTTAATAAATTCAAAAAGAATAAATAATCTGTATCAGTTGTAATTTAGTTAGTCTGATGATAAAAAATTTCAATGAACATAAGGTTTGAAATAACAAATTAAATCAAAGCATAAAATCATTTTCCAATTAAAAAATTTCCTGGAGACAGTACAATGAAGATCGGTAAAATAGTTTTCTATAAATATGGTAGACTATATAACAGCATTACGAATTTCAATGCTTTTAAATATGACAGTCTTGAATTTAAATGTACTGTATTAAAGAACAACTGAACGATTGAAATTATAGAAGAAATCACCATGCAAATGATCAAAACCAAGTTTTTGTTAATTTATATTATAAACTTCAGAGGTAATGGACTATCTATCTCTCTATATACAGTATATTTGTGTGTTCGCACAAATCACTTGAGCACTTCCGGACAGGGTAGGAATTTGAAATTTGAGGTGAAGGTAAGGATTGACCCCAGATTCTCCAGAAAATTATAAAATTTGCAAAACTCCCCGGGGCAGGGTATTTTGAGTTGACAAGAAGAATACCGTATATAAGTCCTTCAAAATTTCGTTCAAATTTGGGATGATGTCATAGCGATATTGGCGTAACGTCATTGGTGATATAAGAGTGAATGACATCATTGTGTCGCTATGATGACATCATCGCTACATAATACATGGGTTAAATCAACTGGTAAAGTCAATCTTAAAATTGGACATAAAAAGCCAATGGATTCCAAATACCATAAGATGCAATCGCGACGTAACAATAGATGACATCACAAAAGCTATAAACTCGTAAAGTCACAATGACGTAGCAATGGGCATAACCTCATTATCGATATCTACCAATGGATTCCAAATGCTATAATAAATGAAATATACGGGCAAATGATACTTTTGCTTGGCTTATTGTAAACTTATTCATAACAAGAAAATATAAATAATTCATGAGGATCCTTTCCAACCCATTGAAAAGCGTTCCTCTAATTTCCGATTGATCCACCATGAGTGTTGGCCAACTTGTTATGCTTTAAAAGTGGCGGCCGCCAAAAGTATCCCGTATGATTTTTGCATCTTAGATTACATTAATATATCCATTAAATTCGCTTAATCTAATTAAATTTTTCATTACTAGCAAGGATCCTAATATCTCGATGCCACATAAACTGTATTATTAGTATATACTTGAAATTGCCGAAAAACATCGAGTACCTTTGCAAGTAATTAAAAAAAAATTATTTAGTTTACAGGAATTTATAGGTTATATTAGTGTGATTTCAGATGCCAAATCACACTGGGAATACTTTTGACAACGGACCTTTTTAGAGCCTAACGCAGGTTCCATATTATAATAATAAAATTCTATTGATATAAGCACTATTAGTTCTAGCAAAATAATTTTCCTATGACAGACTAGATTTTTATATGAACTGTCAACGTTCTCCAGTGTAGTTTTTTGGTGAAAATACACAATCATATTCATTATAGATATGCGAAACTACATAAAATGATGTCATTGAAAATAAAAGTGCAGGATTATACAGTAAAACTCCGATAAGACGCCCCCGTAAGCTGGCCTCCCTCGCTAACCGCCAAGATTTTTGGCGGAACGGATCTTTCCTATGTTAATGGAATAGGCAAATCTCGATAAGACGCTATCTGCCATCCTCAAGAGAGTTACATTGGTAGCAGTATTTTCGCCGCTCAGCGGGAGTCCGCGAATAAGCGCGAAAACTTCGCGAATATCGATTTTGTAGTTACTATTTATTCTAATATATATGTAGCTGGAATAAGTTTTTGTTTCATATACACATAGGTCTATATATATTTGTAAAATACAGTAAAATAAAAAAAAATTTGGATTATCTGATTTTTCAATTATATGTGCATTGTTTTCTTCCATTAGCCAGGATAATCGGTGATATGCTATATACTATATTAGTTTGAAAGATCGAAAGTGTAAACATTTTTCTGCATTGAAATTAAATAAAAGTGTTTTTTTCCGATAAATAAAATATTAAGTCTACAGCACATAATAAGAAATATAGATGGTGCTTTTTCGAAATATGGCGTCGGTTACGGAAGTTTGTTATAGGTCGGAAAATGTTACGATTTAATTTTATTAATATTCCGAATAATGTTTAAAATGACTAGTTGGAGAGGTTATTTTTTTTTACCATCGTGGAAACCTACATCTAATGAATGGACGTTTTGCAATCAATGTATTCAAAATGAAGAGAAGGAAAGAATAAGGAAATTTGTATATAAAAAGGACGCAATAGCATCCATGGTATTCTATTTGAGGTTATTAAAATTTTTAAAGTTCGACCTAAAGGGTAGTGTGTATAAATAATTTTAGCATTAATCCAACGCAATGAAAGTGCCATGACACTGATAAATTATGACCAAACTGACTAAATTTATTTAAAAGTAGATGTTTACAAAGGGTTGTTTATTTAAGAGAATTAAAGATTTTTCTCCCCCTCCAGGTGATTAAAAGACCGAATCGATGGTAACATTGTATTAAAGATTCATAAAAAATACTATCTTGGAAACTACTCTATAGAACTTTGTTCTTTTGGGGAGTTTATTCAGCTCATAATTATTTGTTCA
Source organism: Olivierus martensii (assembly GCA_000484575.1). NCBI lineage: Eukaryota > Metazoa > Arthropoda > Arachnida > Scorpiones > Buthidae > Olivierus > Olivierus martensii. The sequence goes on along the minus strand of AYEL01060874.1, from coordinate 8,035 downwards.
TGGTGCTTTCATTCTGTGGGATTTATGCTAAAATCATATTGAATAATATATAGCCTTTTATTTTTGACATAAATATTTAATATGATGATAGAAAAACACAAAATAAGGATAAGATTGCTGATAATTTGTTAGTAAACAACTAGCTTCTCTTCACTTATTAAAACAGCAATAATATGCAAGATTCAGAATATGTTGCTTATTGTGAAACAGTTATTGTAAGCATGAATAATTGCATCAGTTACTAGTAAATCATCTACCATCTTATAAAAGTAATTTTAAATCTTTAATATTAAACACAATAATTAAATACAGATAAATCTTGATTTATGCTGGGGTTAAGTTTCACCATATTAGTTCATAAATCAAAACTTTGTAATTTGAGGTAAAATTTCTGGAAGTTTCCATTCTCTTTCTCATTGGCAGAGGGAGACACAGTTAGATGGTCCCTTTTGTTCTTTTTACAGAAATTTCTAAAAATGTATTGAAATTCATGTAAATCATGTTTAACCAGTAACAAAATCTATAAAGATACATAATTTTGAACTATGTAATTTGAGGGTTACTGTATTGTACATCTAGTACAAATAAATATCAAAAAATTATTTTAATACAAATTTTATAACTAATAATAAATTAACAAATCACTACTATATTAATTTTTATATTTTACAGAAAAGTCTATACTTTTCTGAGATATAAATGAGTCTCTTTAGCTATTAGGATTGGATGTCAGGTTCTAGATTTTCTGCTACACCAAGAAGAATTAATTTTTAATTTTCCCTATGAATTTTTTGTCAGTTTCCTCACCAAATGGCTATTCCTAGAAATATACAATTACAAACATATTCTAGCTATATTGGTGACTGGTTTTACCTGCCAGGTATTAGCTTTCCATGGTTTCCAACTTTGATTTTTTACAAGATCATCAAATCCAGTGCTTTTTCTAATATTCTTATGAAGATGTTTGAGTGTAGGAGTTACTTGTCTTATGATAGGCCACATTATGATTATCTTTACTTACGGTGCTGATTATTTACAATGAAAATCTGTACTTATGAAGTCATCAATAATAATTTTTCAATAATAATTACAGTTGACCAGATGGCCAAGAAGCTGTCAGAATGGAGATAGGAGATGTACCATGCTTCCATAATGGAGTATTCATGCTTTATTGTAAGTTCCATACCTCCTGATTTTTCAGGAGGAGTCAAGGCCCAGCCTATTTAATGCTATGCTTTACCTGACTGCCAATCTTATCACTTGTATAGGCAGCTTGTAGTGAGAAGTGGAATACTGAGTGGAATGCCATGCTGATCAATATCTAATAAGAAAGAAAGCAGTATATAATTTAATAGGAAATAATAGTGACTGAGCTAGTCTACAAAAATATTTCCCAAAATATTTGCAGATAAATCACATATAATGAAGTAATTCATTTATCAGGATCCTATCCGAGATCTTACCTAAGATTCTTTGATTCTTTCCAAGGCAAAGAATCAAATTCTGATTCTTTGCCTTGGAAAATGTTCTTGATGAGTCTGACTTCACTATTGATTCATTCTATATTGTAAAATCCTGCTGACTGTACACAGATTGGATAGTTTGTAGTTGGTCAGGAGTGGACTACATTAAATAATAAAATATTAAATATAAACGATTTAGTTAAAATTATGCTGTAATTTAATAAATAATAATAATTAAATAATGCTGAATAATTACTACTGTACTGTATAATTAAAAAGTTTGAATTCAAATAAAAATTTTCAAACAATAGCAATTTTATAAAATACTGTATATTCTTTCTGTAAAATATTAATTCAAATATTGTTAACTTTAAATCATCGTTTTAAATATAGTAATGTAAAAGGAATTGTTTATTTATTAAAAGTAACTTTTATCGAAGCTAACATGATATAGTAATGTAATTACTAATTATAATATTATTGGCTAAAAGATTCATTTCTTCTCGGATGATAACCAATCAAATGCTGTTCAATATGTAATGACGTCACAGTAGATTAGGGTGGTTTGGAAACAGAGCTAAGCACGATCTGTCATTTCATATTTGTTGTATACCGGAGTGATAATAAAAGTGACTTAAAGGATTTTGTTTTGATACGTTTAATTTAAGGAACAAAAACAAATGTCAAGATTTAAAGTGACTCGATTTTCATCTCTATCCCGGGATACAAATTATGGATCAACTTCGGATGACAACTACACAATGAGGGACGTTGACTCTTTCGGTAAGAAAATTCCATTTAAGGAATAATTAAATAACATAAATTTTAAAGGACAAAATTTCGGTTAGACACAAATTTTTAATTTCTAAAATTAGAATGAATCAGGTTTATAAACGATATAAAAAAACTGGTTTTTCGAGTATGGTTTTTGTGTTTTAATAAAATAATTTTTTTTTGTGTTAATAAAATATATTATTACAATATATAATCACATATTTAATGTAGTTATATATAGTTTATAAATTATACAATTTATAAATAAATTTAACTTCAAAAAAATAAATCATTGTTTTTAAAAGTACGAATACTATTTCAAGTCATTTCTAATGTTTTGAGGAAAAACAATTTTTTATTATTAAAAATCAAATAATTCAATCGGTGTTTTTATAATTGCAGAAATTTTTTCGTATCAATTAATATGTAGGAGATTGCTATTTATAACTCCACTTTTAAGTCTTACCATATTAGTGCAATTATTCAATCTTGACGTAAAGCAGATTACTTTCAGAAAGTTGTATTTTTCACTGTGGAATATGATTTTTAAAACTGATTATAGTATATAAAATTTACTCACACATGATTAAAAATTTCGATTCAATTTCAAAATATCTTGAATGTGTGATGTATATATTAATATATAAAGTATATATATTATATAAAATAAATTTTATGCAGCACTTGAAATTTTTCGTTAATAATTGATCGTGTGTGTCTTGAACTAAACAAGAACAAAATTAATCTTGACCATTAAATTCTTTGATACTTTAAAAATAGGTTAATGTATGTACTGAATAAAGATATGACGTTGCTTGAAACATGTGCAGCGGAGGAATTCCACCTACGATTCTTTCTGTCATCTAGAGAACAGGATGTTTATATCACTATTGAATTACAAGACTGTTTAATATAACATAAATTATACGATATACCTGATCTATTTATAATCAGTTTATAGACATACTAGCAATTTAATTAAACCTAAGTTTTTAAGTTATTATAAAAAAAAATAAAATTGAAAAATAGCAAATAAATTTTGTACGAATGTCGACATGATGAAAAAAAAAAAAAAGCTTGTGCCTCCATTTTAATTTTACATCTGTATGAAATACATGACTATTTCTGGGTTGATGACAGATTTTATATAATATAGAGAATATAGAATATATATTTTTTATTTCATTCTCGTTAAAATTTGCTGTGAATTTTTATAACTAAAGAAATCTCTTATAAACATGTAAAATATTTAATTTTATTTCGAAAAATAGAATAATAAAAATATTGTATTAAAATATTTTGCTATTATTTTGTTTAACATTATCATCAAAAGGTGCCATTGCTCCGATTTTCAAGCGTTTCGCTTCGCTTGTATTGCATCATATAGAAAGACTTTTTTGCTTATTGGAAGATGACTGGATTGACCTTTTCGACCATTCTTTATTATTATTCAGTTTTACTCTTTTAATTTCATCACTAATATGTATTCAGTAATATTTCTTTTTGAAAACTTTCACCCAATTTTTGTCAGTTATAATATCTATTATAACTTCTTATGATTAATGTTAAAAAAAAATGATATAAAAGAATAGACTGATCTATAGGAAATTTCAAAAAGCACGTGAGCGTAATACAATATTTTAAGGTGTTTATTTTATATACAAGTGGGTGATCGGTTAACGAACAGTTCGGATAACGAACACTTTTTCGAAAGATTTTTATGTTCGGTTAATGAACACATGTACGGATAACGAATACTTCACAGAACAAACTGTGGGGCCCGCGGACTGACGGAATGAGAGATCAGCCCGATGACTACGTGGTAAAGCTGTGGCTTAACATTCTGGAGGATCCGGGGGTCCTACTACTCCAATTTTTCAGGAGGGATCTGGGCCCGGCTCGTTGAAACCCATACTTCCGGTTGACTCCATCATAGGTATTGGTCAGCCTGTGATGATGGCGGCTCTATGCCAGTGGCCGCTTCCAGATAAGCCGAAATATCCTCATGGAATATTTTTAACTAACTTAACGGAATGACAGGCTAATAGGCCTTGCGCGTTCGTGGACTTATGGGTAAGGAAGAACAGTAATTAGATAAGCCGAAATATCCTCATGGAATATTTTTAACTAACCTAACGGAATGACAAGCTAACCATGAGGATAGTTCGGCTTAACTAACCTAACGGAATGACGGGCTTAGGTTTGCGCGTTCGTGGACTTATGGGTAAGGATGGAAGAACAGTAATTTTTACCGATTAAAGCATTTATGTGTCCATAGCAGTCAAAGGATTAAAAATTGCGTATTTATTTATAAACATTATTAATTTTATTGTAATACAAGAGCATAAATTTGGAAAATTGTTTTTAGACATAAATTGCGTGCTTGTTGATTTAATGCTCAGTACTTAGATATTTAATGTTTCTTAAATATAAATTTTTTTGATAAAATTTGTGACATTTTAATTATAATCTTATGATTTTAAACATTTTAATTCAATAACTTTCGATTTTATAAATAAATTCATTTATATAATTTTGAATTTATGAAAATATTCAAATTGTTATATGTAATTATTTTAAATTTTCCAAAACATAAACAAAATCATTTCAAAATATTTATTCGTTTTATTATCCCGGGAAAATATTTTTCTAAAGCAGTTTTCAAATCTAAATTAGATAAAATCATATTAAACTGTTAAATGATTTTGATAAACATAAAAATGAATTTTATTGGAAGAAACAAAACTATATTGAATTCAGTGGACAAATAGTTGTTTTGCTGAAATTACTTTTCGTTATAATAATTGAAAATGACAAATGTCATTTCCAATTTAAAAACTTCCATTGCTTTTATTTTTAGTTTTTATTTTGTTATCTAAACAGTAAATATCGTGGACATTTGATATTTTGTCAGTTCAAACAAAGAACAAGTTTGAGAAAAGGATAGACAAGCAAGCAATAAAAACAATTCAAATACTGTACTAAAATATACAAAGCTTTCATGTAATTTATTACCTAATAAAGAAAAGTGCTAAGAAATCAAATAAAATTCTATGATTTCTAAAGTAAAATAATACTGAATTTTTTTATTTTTAAACAATGCTCGGGACATAAAAACAGTTGGTATCGCTGTACTTTATTTATTATAATGTTCAAATTTTTTTAACAATGTACAAAATATTTTGAGAAAACGGTTTACGTTATTATTATGTTTTAAAATTATTGCTAGGTCTTTTAATTTAATGATGTTTTTAAAATATGATAGGAAATAAAACATTTATTTCCAAAATGTTTCATATTACCATTTTTGTGCAACAATACTTGAAATTTTAACATATTTTTTGTAATATTTGCAGAAAAATATTTTGCAACTTGACAAGATAATTTTTTTATCACATGTTGTAGACACTTTACATTTGTAAATGTAAGTTTTGAATTATTATAATTATTTTGAAACCCATTTTATATAAATTTATTATTCTGGCTAAAGTATCAGCAGTTTTTTCTAATTTAAAAGTTTTGTAAATTTATAAACAGAATGCATTTACAACTATTATTATTAGGTAATTATATTTATATAATTAAGTTTAATAAATTGATATTATAGTATTGTATTTATAAAAAATTCTGTTTAAAATTAAACTTGTTTTTCGTTTCTATTCATACTATTTTTTGTTGTGTGCATCGTTATAAACTTACAGAAAATCGAATATATTTTTATTCAAAGGTTCCATACAGAATAAGGTTACTATGTTATATTGAAAATAATCGGTTCGGAAATTTAAACATGGCCAGAAAAAGAAATGCAGAAATAATTTTATCCGATTATCCTATTTTATTATCTGTAAAAAGCAATAATATTAAAAGCATATAACAATTTTTTAGTTACGTGAACTGTAGGTCAACAAACTTCTATTAAAATTTCTAAATCTTATTTTATTCATATTTCTGAACATCGTTATCATGATATAATTCATAGAATTATTATTAAATTCAGTATTTCATAATCAAACACTATCGAGTTAGTGGATATTGTTACATTATTAAAAATAAAATGCAACGCTATTCACCTGTAAGTGTTTAAAATCTATACTATAAACGGCAAAATAACGGACTATATACATTTGTGTGCAGGTCAGGATCGGGCCGACTAACTGTGGCGCCTGAGGTAAGTTTTAAAAACGGCACCTTTAAAAATGTTTTAAAAACTAACAAGTAAGTAATAAATAATAGTCTGCTTAACTGCGTTTTTCACGTCTTGAGGAAAATGTAGGGAGAACCATTCTGGCTCTCAACCTTATATAAAAAAATATAATAAAAATAATTTGCTGTGCAATAGACGACAAAACTAAAATTATAATAAATCTTTAATTTTAATTGAAAAATAAACACATTCTCTTAATTTTTAATAATCTCAAATTTATAGCAACTGATAAAACACAGTCAGAATATTTCTTTTTATCTATGTATTATTAAAAATTTTGTCACATTAATATTGTTTTTTTCTTCATTATAATTTATATTTTTACAATTCATTTTTATAATTCATATTTTTACAATTCATTTTGGCGCCTGAGGCGGTTGCCTCATGGCCTCACCTATGGAATAGGCCCTGTTTGTGTGTATTCACGAATTATTTGAATACTTCTGGACATGCAAGGAACTTGAAAACTTGCATGGAAGTAGGGACTGACCTCAGACCGTCCAAAAAATTATGAAATTTGCGAAATGCCTCTAGAGATGGAGAATTTTGGATAAGAAGAATACCGTAAGGAAGAGTGGGGTAAGTGCACAAGGTTTTTACAAAGTTGGACTTTAAACGAAGGTATTTCAACATATCGTATAGATATTTGGCAGGGTCGTTAACAATGGCATTCCACAGCTAATATCGTTTAAATCATTTTTGAAAATTTTATATTTGCGACAAAATCTTACAAAATGTCAGCTATTCGCACTTAACCCGAAATGGGGTAAGAGTGTACTTACAAGTTAAAAAAGTTTTGAAGTTTATTTACGCACCCTAATTGGCACGACCAGAATCAGGAACAAATCTACTATAAAATGCTTTTTACTGCATTAAGATAGGGTGTTTCGTTTTAGAGTTATTCTTTGTTAAAGAGAAAAGGATTGAACTCTTGAAATTTGAGAAAAGAAAGAATTTTAACCGATTGTATGAATATTTGGCAGGGTCATTAAGAATCGGATTGCGCACCTATTACCGGGTAAACCTGTCGTAATACGAACTGCCAAAGAAAGCAAATTACTTCAATAATTTTTATATTAATTTCTTTCTTACCTTATATTTAATCGATTTAGAGGTATTAATTTCTTTCTTACCTAATATTTAATCGATTTAGGGGTGGAATATTGCTGAAATTGTCCTCAATAATTCACAACGAACGATAATCGATCGGATTATATCCTGCCGCGGAGTACCGCCATTACCATCTCAGTCCGCGCTCTCCAGTTCACGTGACCAGTTTATGACGAAGTCACACGTCATATGACACGTGACTGACTAAACTTTTCGAGTTAGGGTGCGGTTATGCAGACGCGAGAGTGCGAAAAGTTTGCCGAGAGCGAGCGAAGGCGAGAAAACAAGTTTCGCGCAAAATATAACTCACTCTCTCATAGCTATCGCTAAAATAAATATTAACAAAACTGCTTTCAAAGGATTCTAACTAAGAAACATATAACTACCAGCACTACAAAGCAGTCCAGGAACTATCTTTTAAAAATAAACTTTTTTATTAGGAGAGAAACGTTTTCGGCTTTACATTAGCCCTCCTCAGCTCTCA
>AYEL01060870.1:0-37236 GCA_000484575.1 Olivierus martensii | reverse complement strand
TAAATATTAATACAATATGTAAATAAATTTTGTTAAAATCACAATTAGTTAAGTAAATTCATTTTATTTCTAATTTAAATATTAGAAAAGTTGCAATTTAATAATGATGTAACAGACATTTAAGAAAAGCATTAAAATAAATTAATTTCAAGATTTTACACTTATTATATTTACTTTCAACATTCTTTACAAATTTAACATATGGTACATTCTTTTAAATCAAATTATTGTAGTCTCTGGTATACTATTGAGTTTTGTATATGATGCATATATTAATACTATTTTAAACCTAATCTAATTTTCTCATTTTCATATATATTTATTAAAAGATTTTTGTAATTTTTTTCAAAAATGAAATGTTGCAAATAAAAATTTACCAATATATATTAAACAAAAATTGTGATTTTTATACTTTATTATAATATTGATTAGAATACAAACATTTGTATTCTTATTTATTATTATTATTATTCAGTGTTTTAAAGAAAATTGAAAAATTTTGTTTTATTTGTTTACATCAGTTGTCATTAAAAAGAAAAGAATCAACCTTGATTTATAAATATTTTGATTTAAATTTAAATGTATAAGATTATATTATTATAAAATTGTGTCATTGTTGCTATTGCCATTAGTAAAAATATAGTATAGTTTACAATTGCTTGCTTCTAAACATATTAGTATTGAGATGTTTTATACAGATTAGGATCAGCCTGTTTGTATTCTTAACTTAACAATAGAATGAGAAATACAATATTAACAATGATGTAATGATTATAACATACTATGATGCACTAAAAATAACATACATCATCTTGATCTGTGACATCACTGTAGTCAGAGATATAAAATTATATTGTACAACAGATTTTAGCCTAGAATATTTTTCATACACAAATTTTCAGTCTAATAAAAATTTTCAATGTTAAATGATGCCAAATGAGAAGATTGGAAATATGCAGTGAAGAAATTTAGAATATATTAAGGTCCACAGTCAGAATATTTTTAGTATATAAAAAAACATAAAAATAAAAATTTAATATTTAAAATATATAAATGTTTCCAATTAATTTTTTTTTAATATTGTTGATCATATATGTTTTAAAATTTAAGTACATTCCAGTTGATTAACAAATTTAAACTAATATTTTTAATGACTAAAAATGAAAGAATTATATTTAATGAGAAAGACATGATTAAAATAAAAATCATTTATTTCTGATTCTTTAATGATTAGTAACAAGAGATTGTTCTTCAACAATATTTCAGAAAATATGATTTGCTCACTATTAGTAATGAAAATGTATACAATTTCATCATAATAAACAATCTAAATATGTATTTTGTTTTTTACAAATATGGAACAAATGAGTTCAATTATCAGATTATATTATTATATAATTATATAAAGTATTGCATAATTAGTTATTAAAACATAATGTAATGAAACAAGAAAAAATTTTAAAAATTAATTTTACTAGTTTCTAATCATGAATTTGAACTTTATCTATTTTTAGATAATTGTCATATTTTTAAATTCAATAATTTGTCATATTTTCAAAATTCTGTTATATAGTAAAAGAGATTGTAGTTCTGAATAACTTCTAGCATTATTTATCTTTATTTTAAATTATAGAATAAGAAATTATAATTTTATTGTAAGAAGTTTTAAGTAGAAAATTAAAATTTTATTGGAAATATTATTTATTGTGTTGAAACTTCTCATTTTAAATTGGTAAATCATTTCTTATAAATAATTATATTTTATCAATAAATATTTTATATATTATTAAAATTAAGCTTTAGTAAATTTGTCATCTGTTTAATTTTAAATTAAAAAGCACAGTGAGTTTCTTCTGTAATGATGATTAAATCTTTCCATTTTAAATAAATTTTATTCAAAAGTATTTAAAAATAAATCTGTGAAGCATTTCAAAAATAAATTGTTGCGTCTATCTTAAATATTTACTAATTTTGTTATTTATCTGTAATATAAAATGTAATGTTTATTTGTTTTATGTTTTTAATTAACAAGAAATTCAAATAAATGTGTTGCCAATGTTAGGGGAAATATGTATGTAAGAATGAATCAAAAGTATATTATTTGTGAAATTTGCATATAAGGGAAAAAAATAGCAAATGTTCTCAATAAAAACTGCACTTAGGATTAAATATATAATTTATATTGTGAATAATGTATATAAACAATAAATATCTTATGTTGTTGTTAAATATATAATTTGTAGAAAAGTTGCTTTTTCTCTGCTCTAACTATTCCTATAAATTCATGAAAGAAAAAAAAAAGGCAAAAACAATTTGTGAGTTGTCACAGTTAAAATTGAAACTAAGAATAGGAAAGAATTAATTCTATGTATTATAGTTTAATTTATATTAATTAATTTTGTTATTCTTAATTTATTAATTTTCTTGTCATTATTTGACTTTGGTTTGTCATTTTATTGGCTTATTCTCTCTCTTAAATTGTAAAATAGATACAAATTAGAAATTATTACTTTTATAGAAAATTTAAAAAAACAACTAATAATAAGTAATTAAGATAACAGAAAAAATTGTATATTTATTGATTTTTAGATAATATGCTCAAAATTAAATATGTGCAGAAATTTAATTTATATAGTTTTTTAAAAATAATTATTTTTCATTAGAAATAAAATTATAGAAGTATTATAATTTATTTTTTCTTTCTTTTAAAAAGAAAAACAATATTATTATATATATATTGTTAAATTAAATGGAATATTTTTCAATGAGAAATGTATAGCTGCATTTATAAAACTGGTTGTGAAAGTTATTTAAAATTATTTGCATACTTTTAAAATTTGTGGATTTTTTCCTATTCTTCCTAATTAATATTGAGGGAATGAAAAATCAAATTATGGTCATTTATGTATTATTCCATAATTGTAAATTAGTTTTAAATATACTGGTATTTACATTATTTCTATAAATTTTTGAGGCATGAAAAGAGAGCCTAAGCAGTTAAAGTAGAAAAAATGTGTTAAAATTATTTCATTAAAATCTTTAAAATATTCCAATTTTTAAATAATTTAATTTTTTCTTAATTGATGAAGAGAAACAGATCAATATGGTTACTAAAAATACAGTATTTGAATTAACATTTAGTATATATATCATTAATCTCATTACGAAACAAAAAAATAAAATATCTGTCTCAAAACAATAAAATTAAAAAATATTAAGTAATCATGTCTGATAAAAAAGAATATGCACTTAAAGTAAATAAATTTTGTTTCACATATGATTATAATATTTTTCATTCACTAAGAATCAAAAATATTATTTTATGTGAATAAAAATTATCTCGCTGTAAGTATTCTAAGATCTATTTCATGTAGATTATAAAATTTAATAATACAATTTTAAAGATACTAGATATTAAAATCACTATTTTAAATTCAAATTTTCAGTAGAAATTTAATCATTAAATTTCAAGAAAACAATTTAGCATTATCAATTTTACATAGGGAATTTATGTATTTTTTATATTACAGTGGACCCTTGATTTTATGAACTCATATGGACTCTCAAAAAAAAATCAAAAATTCATAAATGAGAATGGCATTAATTAACATTAGGGACACAAGAAATCACAAAAAGCACTTGAAGCAGGATAAATACACTATTTTATTATTAGATATATATAATAATAAAATAGTGTATTTATTCTGCTTCAAGTGCTTGTTGTGATTTCTTGTGTTATTAGAAGCAGCAGAACTCAGTTCTTTATAGTTAACATTAGGGACTTTTTGGAACTAAATAAATAGTTCATAAAAACGTGTAGTTTGTAAATTGGAGGTTCATAAAACATGCGAATCCACTGTATCTTCTATAATACTTTATTATAGCAAAATATTTTTATTAGAGAGTTAAATATAAAACTATAAGTAATATTGTGAATAATATATATAAGTTATATTGTGAATAATGTATATAAACAATAAATATCATATGTTGTTGTTAAATATATAATTTGTAGAAAAGTTGCTTTTTCTCTGCTGTAATTACGTATTCCTATAAATTCATGAAAGAATATGTTGAATCTGCAACAAGTCTGAATAAAATAGAAAATAGTAATAAGTATAGTACAACAGAAGGTATATGATCTGTTTAAGTTTATAATATAGTAAAATCATGAATGCTATGAATTTCTCAACAAAAGAATTAAATATTAAAAGTACAGTATTTGTTTTTCTTTTTATTTTGATAATTTTCCTACATACAAAAAATTTTTTCACTGAAAAAAATATAACTAAAATAGAAATTGGAGAAATTTCTTTCTTATAGAAAATCAAAATAAATTGGAAAACAAGACTGGATAGTATTTCTTTTCCAATTCAGTAATCATTTTTTGTTAGAAAGCTCTTTATATACTTTCTCCTGATGAACTGTATCATAGCTATTTCCAGAAATATTTTTCAATAGCTTGATTTTCACTTATGCAACAATTTTAAAGTTCAAATTTATATTTGCTATTTAATATACTATATATTATATCAAAATTAATATATATATTTGAATTTATATTTTATTTTACAGTTTTATAAAAATTAATAATAATAGTTTGATGTAGTGTGTCTTAAGTTTTTTTGTACCAAATCAGTTAGCAATATTCTAATTAATTATTTGTAACTTGGATATATATTTCATAATCCATTTTAATAATACATTTTATCCAAAAATATTAGTATTTTTAGGTCAACTCTTTTAGCATTAGTCTGAAAGGTGTTAGAAATTTTCATGTTTGAAATATATGCTAGTTTCTGAAAGCAGTTTTCACTTTTAGAATTACCCTAAATTTGTGAAAAAAAATTATTTTTATTATATTTTTAAAACTTTTACATTTCATTGATTAACTAGTTAAGATATTTTTCTTCATCGAGCTGATTTAAAATATCAATATATTTATATTTGGTTGATCATGAGTCATGAAAATTAGTTTTATTTTTAAGAATATTTTCTTTTAATTAAAACTAATTTGAATATTTTTAAAGATATATGAAATTGTTATATATAATAAACATACAAATTTCTGTAGAAGGAAGTCACTTTTTGATTTCAAGTTAATTTATAAATATTTTTGATATATTTTACATCTATAAAAATCAAAAATTATAACTAAACAAAAAAAGTTTTTATAAAGTTATATTTAATAAATAAATAAATTATTTGCATTTTAAAGGAAATATTGAATGAAATAATTTAAGCTTTTACTTTAATTAAAAAAATTTTAATTAAAGTAAAAGCTTAAATTACAATAAAATTATTCAAATTATTTTATAAACAATTATAAAACAATATACTTTAAATTAATAAAGTTCTCAAAATTAATTTTTATATTAATTATTTTTACATATCATTTGTAAAATGGAAAATTCAAATATTGCCACTTATAATTTTTATCATCAGTAGCGCATTAGATTTACCGATAATATACCGGTACTTGATATTTTCATTTAACATTACAGGGGTGCTGACGGTAGTATTTCTCAGGAACCACTGGGCCGATTTACTTGAACTTTTTTTTTTAAATGACTGCTGGGGTAAATTTAGGATGTCAAAAACATTTGGCTTCATGAAACCACAGTGGAGCTTGGCAAAGTGCCAGCAAAATGTGCATTAACGACACATTCGGGACTTAATAAGTCAGTCAATATTGCTTGGATTTTAATGTGGATGGTACCAGTCGATTCAACTTAATGAGCCGAACAATTTGGTGTATAACATGTCGAGCTATGTTGTACTGTAAGCATACCATAATGAAAAATAGATGTTGATATTCTCACATATTAGACAACCTATAGAATCTTCAATTTTTACATAAAATTGCTTACAGTTTCTGACATTGTTGTGCGACTGAAAATCTCAGAGGACCTTTTCTCCATTTTGAAAAATCTTTTTTAGAACAGATTTCATTCAATGTTAAAGTTGCCAAAATTTTTTAAAAAATTGAAGTTTTTAAGACCTCATGAAGTAGAGCGGCAGGCAGTTCAACTCTGCCTGAGGACAAATTTTTTCTTTTTTGTTTTTAAGTAATCTAGCAGAAAATTTATTAGATGATCTGAGAAAACATGGAATCAAGAGCTTTTGTCCACGTGAACACGAATTTGCTACAACTGGCGAGTTAACTTATACATACAGTAATCCGACATAATTGTAAAGTTTATTCAATAAGAAATTTTGGCCTAACAAAAAGTAATGAACTAATTTATTGGAAAATGCCCTGAAGGGGTAGAAAAAAAGGTGAATATACTCAAGGAAGAAGGTCTCAAACATTAAAAAGAAGTGTACAAGTATCGAAAAGAAACATACAAGACTTAAAATCAATTTTTAAAGCTGAAGTATACTCTAACCACTGAACTTGGACAAAATCTCTTCACCAAAAAAAGTATATTCCAGAGCTGAGCAAGTAGAGGCAAAATGCGACCAAATTGGAAAATATGATTAAGTCCCTATTTTTGTTGCTTCTTAGTAGCTGAGTTGTATTAGCTGGTGGAATATACTATTTTTTGGGTGAAAAGATTTTTTTCCAAGTTCAGAGTTTTTTCACTTAATGAGCTGTTGAATCTTTATTAGTTATATTTAAAAAGAAAAGTGAAAAGTTAACTAGTCTTATTATAAATAGTTTAAATCAGTCAAAATACTTATTTTTGTTTTATGTATTTTTTGTTAAATAATTAGAGATGAGTACAAACTACATTTGTGACATACTACATTTGTACTTTTGCAAGCTTATATATAATGCATATTGATATCCAAATATATTTTATATCTATATAAAATAAAATTTTATATTTTGGATAAAGAAATGTTTGTTTAAATTTATATCATTAAATTATTATATTTAGTTTCTAATTTTAAGATAGCAATTATTTAAATACCAATCATATCATTTTTATTATATAGTTAACATTTATTGAAAAGTTTTTGAATTATCTGTTTTGTATTTTTTTTTATTTTTATTAAGTGCAAATATACTTACAATATTAAAAAAATTTTTTTTTGTTTAGGAGGCAAAGAAGAATCTAGTGAACATATAAAGAAACGTGGTGGATTAGGAAAATTATTTCGAAGTCTTGGAAGCAAAAAAGATAAACCATCTAATAAACCAGGAAAACCTCATTTATTGCATTTAACTCAAAAACCACATGCCAAAAGTAAAAAATTACTTTAAATCATTTTATATATAAATTATATAATCAGATTTTTATAAAATGAAGTTGTTAGTTCCTAGGTTGCCACCTGGAAATGTTTTATTAGGTGATGAAGAAAGACTGCAATTAATGCTTCTTGTGAGAGATGGTTTTTTGACAATGGAACAAGCCGTTCAAAAGGTACATTTTTTTGAAATAAATAAACTTTCTGCTTATGAAGATTTTGATATTTAAAAATTACATTTATCAATACAAACATCAAATTAATATTTATAAATATTCATACATAAATTTAGATTCGACACAGAGAAGCTGAACGATCAAAAGAAAAATCTCTTCAGCAACCTGGAAAAAATGAGGTAGAAATATTATCTAATAGTGAAAATTATTTTAAATAATTATTAAAAAATCATTTTAATGATTATTATGTTTATGGAATAAACAGATATATAGGTAATCCTTGATTTTACAATAGGGTTCAGATTGAACCTTGCTATTGTAAGTTGAATGGTCATAAGTTGTAAATCCCAAAATTTATGGATTACCCACCATCAATATTTATTATTTCCAATAACTTTTGAAAAAACAACTGCTTAATATAAATACTTTGTATTACGTAAAGAATAAGCACAACTTGAAGTAGAAATAAAAGGTTTATTTTTAACTTAAAATCCGCAAACGCTTTCGGTCAAACGACCCTCTTCAGGCGGAGTTCCAATGTATAACGGAATTCTAAGGAACGCCGGTTCTATAGTGTTCTATTAAAAATTCATAATACCTTTTTTTTATTATTACACTCTATTTTATTGTAATAAACTTAACAAACACAAAAATACAAGAACAGGTACAAAAAGATGTTTTTATAAATCAGATCATTGTTTAGAGACTCAAACCCTTTGCCAATTGATTGACCAATCACAACAGTTATTAATGATATTACCATCATAAATATGAGTAGTTTTAAATTGACTGTATTTGATAAATGCTAGTTTTTTTAGTTTAAAGAATAAGCTATGATTATGCTAATGTTAAATCTAATGTTATTAACAGGTTTAAAAATAATAAATATCTTATTCCAAGAAGAGTCATTTTTCACAAAAGAAATTTGAATATTATTGATTTTGATTAATATGCAAAAACATAGTTTTTGGCATTATAAGTATAATGTACTTTCATAATATCAAAAGTTTGAAATATTTATGATTGATATTTTCAACTATTTATCATATATAAGTTTGTTGATTGAAAGTTAAAAAGTATTGCATAATTTTAGAGATGATTAAACTGATTAATTATTTGGACAATTATTTAAATGGAAACAAATATAGTTAAGTGAATGAAATCCTGTATTAAGTCTATACTTTTTTTAAATATTACTTCAAAATTGATTTAAAATTTGTAAAAATTTTGAAGCTCATTATATTACCTACAATATGTATAAGATTTTGATTTTTATATTTAAAAAATAATTTTGGAAGTAATTATTGGGTTTAATATGTTTTTAGTCAAACTCAAATGAAATTTTAAAAAAATTATACAATATAAATGTTTTCAAATATGGATTGAAGTCAAAAAATTAATTTTCAGAAACTGATTGATGATAATATAACATTATTGTTGTCTAACATTCTTAATAGCATATACTATATTTATCAAGAGAGAGAAAATTTTTGCCTTGTTTAGTTGAAATGTTTCAATATTGGATTATTTTGAAATTTAAAACTTTTATCACTGTTATTTTATAAATGATGCTGTTTGTTTATAAAATTAAAATTATATATATATAGTGTTTAGCACTTCAAATAGTTATTAGTATTATAATTATTGACACTATTTGATTTTTATTATATTAATAGTAATAGCTGCTTATTACAATAACATTAATTGCACTTTATTTGTGATTTTAGTGATAACATTTATAATTAATAAGTCATGCTATGAATATTTAAAGTTTTTTATCAAAAATAAACAATACATAAATTTTTATAATGGTGAGCAAAATATTCTATTCTAAATTCCATAATTATTGCATATAAGAGGAAATTAATTTAGTTTGTTATTTTATCTAGAACTCAGACAGTATTTGATTATATTGCCTAGTTGAATTATAACTTTCATCTAAATCATAACAAATATGATAGACAAAATCATCATTATTTGGATTGTCTGTTAGTCAGTCCAAATGATGATGACTTTGTCTATCATATTTGTTATGATTTAGGTAATGAAAGTTGTAATTCAATATATTAGACAATACAAATAAAGATAATCATTGTTGTCTTTTGCTATATGAAATAAATAATAATTATTTAAAATCTGTTAAGTTTAGTTTTAATGATTAAAAGTACAGAAAGTACCAATCATTGTCTCGGGGCCAATAATTATGTTTTACCCTGCAATAATTTAATAAAAGATAAAAAAAATTTTAAAAGCAAATTTTATTTTTTCAAGATTATTTTGAATTTTAGCCAAATTTAAAAAATGTTATTCATATTATAATAATTGGATTGAAATCAGATAAAACTTATAAAATCCATATCTTATTTATATGATTTATAAACTGTTTCAAGTTATATCTAATTATTAAATTTTTTTTAATTTAAGAATTTAATTTGCATGTTAGGTTCATTTATATTACCTATTCACCTTACAGACTTTATTAAAATTGTTACAAACAAAATTTTATATTATCAAATACTTATTATGAATTATATCCACCATTAAATATTTCAAGCATATAATATTTAATTCTTTTCTTATATAGAAACAGATTTGTATTTAAAAATATCTTGAAAGTAATACTTTTTTCTTGGCTATTCAGGACTTTTCATAATATAGAAATTTATTGTAGAAAAATTATAAATTGGCATTTTGTATATAAATTTGATTGGATTACTATCAATTGTTTATCTATAGATTTTTGTTGTTAAAAAGTTTCTTGAGTAGTTTTACTGCATTATGATAAAGTTTAAATTTTAGTTGTAAATTATTTTCAATGTGATATAATTATTTTCAGAATAATTGAATAATAATATGTGTATTTATTCATATTTTGTCGTCATCAATTCACATTGACTTACTCCAGATTGCAAGGCTCCAGTCAATTTGCAACCTCTTTTGCCATTTTCAGATTATGTGATTTAAACTGCAGAACAATGATTCAAATTAAATTAGTTATGATCCACAGCTAATGAACAAAGCTAACTAAGCTAATAAAACAAGTATAGCTCAAAAATTTTAACATAGTTAAAATTTTTATATAGCTTCTTGGACAATTAATTTTCACTCATCTTTTCTATGTGGCCTAATCACTTTAGTCTTTCAATTTATTAGGCAGTCTAAAGATGCTGCTAGCACCTAACTATTTTATAAAGTTACCATTACAAATATATTGCCATAGTTTGTATCAGTCATGGATATTAATATTTTGTATTCTGGAACATTCTGTTTTAGTTGTAAGTAACATTCTGCATTTTTAAATTCTTTTAAATGTATCATTAAAAACAATTTATCTTGTATATTTAATTATCTTATTTTCTTTTTTCTATTCAAAATAAAGACTTTTTATACTTTATAATGAAATTTAGTTAATTATAACAAGAGTTTGTGAATTTTTATTTAATTTTGAAAAAACAAAAAAGGCAAAGAATAATTTTACAATTTTTAAAATTGAAATTTCTCTGTAATTTTTAAAAATCATCTATACTTTCAATATTTTATATTAATAATATTTTGTTGCCTGAAATTTGTTAATATTTACCTAAATAACAAATTAATATTTTTAAAATATTGATTAGATGATGATGTGTAGTGTTTTTGCATATTGAAATATTTTGCAATACTATAATTTCTTCTATTGCTTTAGAGAAAAATTCACTAAAAATCAAAATTTCTCTTCCAGATATAGTGTAATCCCTTTATAATGAATTCACTGAAATCACAAATTTTAGTTTGTTATACAGGGTTTATTATAAAGGGCCACCCATAGAAAAATAACTAGAGAAGTTTAGCAAATTTGTGAGGATGCAATATGACTATAAATTTTTATGTTCTACAGTAGATTTAATTTGACAGCAAATAAAAGAAGTCACATTAATTTGAAAATTTTTAATTTAGGAAACTTGTTATTTTTTTCTGTACAGTAGGCTTACATTTCTTTAACGACTGATCTGTAATTACATTAATAATTTTGTTGAGATTGTCAAAAACAGTCTAAGAAAAGCTGGAATTTTCAAAATAGAGTTTTAGTCCAAATAATTCTAATTAATCTGCCATATTTTAATCCCTTGAATCTTTAATGGAATTTTAATGATTGAATTAATTTAAACTAATTTTTAGTGCCATCTCATAATTAAAATATTTATTTTATTAAATCAATGAGTGGCATCATCTATTAATTAATAATTAAACTATAATTTTAACTAATTTATCTGAAGAAAAAATCTGCCTTGGCCCAGGATCGAACTGGGGACCTTTGGGCTAACATCCCAACGTCATACCACTAGACCAGCAAGGCCAACGAGCAGATTAATTCTCCAGACAGTTATATTAATTTAGAAGTAATTTTTTGATTATCGTTATTGGACTTTGCCGATAGATCTAGATAGAGTTTTAGCATTTCCAATGCACTTTAAGCTTCGGTTAATGCTGATTTTTCTCTCTGTAGTACTCTCTCCAGCTTCTTCCTCAGATATACCTCCATCTTATCCTGATCTATATTTGCAATTGTAATTTTGTGCACAATATCTTCATCAGTAAGCAGCATTTCTGTTAATGCATTTTTATCACATAGAATATAGTCTTCAACTGTGATACTATCAGTTTCAGTAAGTATATTCTGGGTTTTTTGGTCCACAAGCAAATATATAAGAGATTAATTACTATTTCTGCCACAGAACTATTGTCGTTATTGTGCAAAACATCAACGAATAATATAATATTCATTAATCCAGACTTCTTAAAACAATTTTGTACAACAATGTCAATGTACATGTATCAAAAATCATTTGCACAGCATCTCTGAGATCAACTGGTTTGTAAGTCATTTGTTGTGAATGTTCATAAGCATGTGAGAAACAAATTCTTTTCTGTAAAGGCATTTAAAAGGAGTGGATGATCCCTTGGTCCAGTGGTTGCAGCTTGGTGGTGGAGTTTTTTGGAAAATACGAAACTTTGATATTAGTTAATGCAAGATTATTATTATGGAATGGACAATTATCCACAAACAACAAATTGTTGCACTTTTGTTAAGCAAATTTCTTATCAATTTTTAAGAGCCAGTGATAAAATATTTCATTTGTCATCCATGCACTGTTGTTAGACCAGTAGTCAACAAGAACATGTAATGATCTTTTAAAGCATCTTGGATTTTTCGTCTTTCCAATAACTAAGTGCTGAAGTTTTTCACTACTCCAACTTTATCACTTCATCTATATCACTAACTTTTAATTTTCATTCTTAAATCAGGAACTTTCCATTTACTACACATCACATTATATTAAATTACCAAGCACACTACAAAATACAGTATATTGTATGAAACTTCAAACAAAATTGAACTCCACACATACCACAGGCAGCTGAAAATACAAAGCTTGACACCATTGTTATAAACCTTGACATGATAAAACAAAGAAAGGAGATGATAGCAATAGGAGACTTAACAACTTTATTCTGTCAACTCTTGATTTCATTCTGCACTGATAATGAATCTTGCCACTATTTATATTTTCCACAGTAACAGTCACTATATATGACAATATAATGGTCGTAACCAACACAAAATTCAAAAGTCATGGACCATTACAAACATTATAGAAAAGGAATTCAAATTTGTGTGCTCACAATAGTTATATCAAAGTTGGATGGTACACTAGATGTCATAAAATCAGTTTGTAAAACAAGGGTTGTTCATTATAGCAATGTTCATTATATACATGGTTTTTAATATAGGGAAGATGGACTGGCCAACCATTTCGTGTCAAAATATTCCTTAAAGATGGATTTTCATTATTATGGGGTTGCTTATATCAGGGTTACAGTGTAGTATTATTTAGTTCAAACTATAATTGACAGTCTGTGAAATTTGGCCAAATAGATTGCATTTGACAATAGTGTGAGAAATTTTGTAGATATAATGTATCTAATCAAAAGCATCTGATACACAGAAAAAATAGAATAGAATATTTGTAATAATTCAGAAATGGCTATTTGACTGATGATGCATTATTTTCATAAATCATTAGCCAAGTAGTTTATTTTGACTTGATTGTGAAGAAAATTTCAGTGGATCTCATTTTTAAAAGCATTTAATTTTTAATAAATGTTCTAATTTATTAATAATATACTTGGCTTATTTTTTACATATTAATTATTTTTATTGGATATCATTTATTTTTTAAATGAAAATTTTCTCCTAGAAAGACATTCTTACAACAATATTTTAACACATCGTTCATATGTTCTTTATTTTTAATGTAATTGAATCAAAATTTTTGGGAACATTAAATAACATATGGAACATATCTATATATCAGATTGCAAAGTTACGAATTCTAACAAATACCAGGAATATTAATTATAATATAACCTAATGGTCTAACGACTCTGCAAATTCCAGAGTTCTTCCTGAGCTCAGGGCTTTACTAATTTCAAAATTAAATATAATTAAATCAAAACAATAATTAACATCTAACCAGCAAAAACAAAACCAGAACTTACAACTAGAAGTAACGAATAAGTGTTAAATCGAAAACAACAAACGATGTTAAAAACTTATGCTAATAAATTGAATAAATTCTCAGAACAAGTTAAATAATAAAAAATATAAATTTATTAGACCCCAAAAACTTACAAAAGTGTTAATTAAAGCTTTATTTAAACAATAATAAAGCAACAAGCAAATAATCAACGAAACTTATTTAAACCAATTCAAATATCAAAACTCCAATTATTCACCAGAAATAAACCTTAAATACTATTTAAATTCTAATACCTCCACCAACGATACAAACTTCAAGCAATTTGTAGACCTTTACAAGAATTCAAATGTCACTCAATCAATTTCACGTTAGAACAAACACCTCTCTGTGTCATCAGTTGCTTGCGTCTTTATACCGAGTGACTTACAATCCCACACTTTGCTCATTTGCATAAGTTTGTGTAACAATATCAAATTTATTAGCTTACAGAGTAATCGATTCATGTCATCCTCTTTACAATTTAATTATATTCTGAACAAAACATTGATATGAAAATATAAGAATGATCTCTTATTGGCTCAGTGGTAAAACTTATTTAGATTTAGATGACGTCATTAGCCGAGAAAGCTCATCTGGAAGACGGATGTCCGTCCTTAACACGTGATTGCTAAATACCGAGATGGAGAATGTGAAAGTAAATTCATTTCTTAAACTAAAATATAATACATTAGATAATATTGAAAATAACGATAAATAATACAAGAGCATAATAAAATAAAACAGGATAGGTCAGAGTTAACTTCTTCACATGATTTGGTTGGAAAATTCATTGAATAATGCAACTTATAAAGAATTCATGATGATAAACTCTCTAATCTCCTTATTTTGGTCCTATGGGACTGAAATAACATAAGAAATATCTGTATTCCAGATTTAGTTGAAGTCATTTGAACAATTTGAAATTGTGTGCAATTATTATAGCCCACCTAGCTCTAAAAGTTTTTTATTCAGAATTTTTATTAAATTAATTATTTTTCCTAATACACAAAATCCAAGTTACATAAAAAAAACTTCTGTCCCAATCATTTACATAAGTCAGGGAATGGCTGTATAAGAAACATTTTCAGAGATAAAGGGTATAGAGTGATTTTCATTTATACCCTTTTATTTTAGTCCAATTTCACTTTTAGAAGACTAAACTAGGAGAACCTTATACTTTAAATATGATCAAAAACAGTTGAACAATGTAATTTTAGAAGTATATATGAAGAAAAGATTCCCATAAACTCCCTTTATTTTGACTTGATTGTGAAGAAAAATTTGGTGGATCTCATGTAATCTATAAAATACTTATATTCCAAATATCATTGAAATTGATTGAATAGTCAATCAGTGGAGGTGTTTATAGAAATGATACAAAAAACTAACACTTCTATGCCAATTTTTGATATTTTCAAATTATTCTAGTCTTTTTATTAATCAGATTTAAAGTTTAAAATCTGGTATTGTATTGAATACTTTTATTGATTATTAGTTCAGATTAATAGTTATTATTTTAGAACAAAAATGACTGTAAATTGAATTTGGATTGAAATGATTTTTGTAAAATGAGAGATAATTAGTGAATATTATACATTGCTTAGTATGACTGCTTTACCTCTTGATATAATCAAAATTAATGCTCAGACATGGTTGTCTCAATTACTAATTTGGCATGGATATAGTTTAGAAAGTGCTAATCTTAATAGCCTCATAAGTAGGCTGGCCATTTTTTATTCATGCCAATCTAGAACAGGAGAAAAATTTCAACTGGAAGTATAATTTTTGTATGTTTTATTTTCATATTTTTATTATTTATTGAATTATCAGAATCATTGTTAATTAACAATAATATCAATACATTAACATACTTCTTAAAGTTAATCATGATATCTAAAAGCCATCCCAAATTGAAGTAGAACTGAAAAATTCAAATAGTAAAATACTGTTGTTAGGTGTTATCATGACACTGATTTGACATACATTTTGAACCCCATTTCAAACAGTTTAACCAAATATAGCAAATTTTGCATGCAAATTTTAAGCAATAAAAAAACTTTCATTTTGAAAACAATGGATTTTAAACTCTGAAACATTTTCTGGGATATTTACTAATGGGGCTAAGGTACCAAAATGCTATACTATCCTGGAAAATCTAGGACAAATAGTTATTATACTCATAATAGATCTTAATTTCAATTTTATGTGTAGCTAATTTTGTTTTTATGCTTAACTTTTTCCTAAGGAATATAATATAGCAAAATATTGTTCAAACTGATTAGGACTCAGTTGGCTCAGTTAATCAAACAGTTTGTATAATTAAATATGAGAATATTCGGTTTACACAAAAAAAGTGTAATTAGGCCTCAATTAAATTACAGCAATTCTATTCAAGGTTATTACTATTATATTTTAAAGTATAAAGTATTATTAAAAAACAATTAATTTAGGAAATATTTTGTAGGAAATTTAGGAAAAAATAACCAAAATATTTTGAGAAATTATAAATTTTAAATGTCTATTATATTTATTTAGATTAATTCTATGCTATACTTTTACATATCCTTGAATAAATAATTGGAAACAAATGTATTAAGTTACATGAGTAATACTTCAGCATATCAACAGTATACTAAAAATAAATACTGTGATGTTTTTTGTTCCCAAAAAATATCAAAATATTTACTAATGTATTAATCTCTGAAGTACGGTTCCCTAGAGCTGTGTAAGAAATTTTGAGGAGTGCACATTTTTTTATTATAATACATGTCTATTATATAGTGTACATGCAGCAGTACAGCTAAGTTTTTCGGACCTTAGGCAAGAAATCATTTTGGATCCCTTATTTTTATTAAAATAAATTTTAAATAAGTATAATAGAAAAAATATTGAATCATTTTAATAACATAAATATGTATTTTATTTAAAATTTCTTTGTAATTATGCAAACATCAAAAACATGAAAATTTATATTACAATATGATACTAATTATTAAATACAATTTGAAAAACATAAAAGACATTTATAACTAATAAATTTACAAAAAAATTAAAAATTAAACATCACAAGTAGCTATGTCTTGACTCGTGTCCGACATAGAACTTTGACCCGGAGTTACTCCGTGCACACATTGCTGTACCACGAATAATAATGATAATAATAGGAAATTTTTCATCTTAATGACTCAATATATACAAATGAAATTAATTGTGTTGTTGAATGAGTAGCAATCATAACTTTCACAGAAAATATGATAATTTTGATTCACGTTAGCGATGGATATTAGAGGGCCAGATATGAATGAAAATTGGATAAATAAAATTTTGAAGGTCGGTAAAATTTTAAGAGTTATGACATCAGTTATTTTTAAGTATCAACTGCAAACAAATTAAGCATTAGCTTTTAAGAGATTTTTTTAAATCTCATAACCTATAATTTCAATTATATGACAAATAATTCATTAAGATAAAGTTACAATAATTTTTTTTTTAATCTTGGCACAAATTTGATTAAATTATAATATTTTACATAATTATTTTATCTATTCAAATTTCAAATAAATGAAAGTGTTAACAAAAACTTTCAGAATCACAGAAATAATTTCTTTACAAAATTCATTTCTTGTATGTGTTTATAAGTACAAATTTAATAAAACATGATGAATATAAATCATTTTTAACAATATTTATGAAGTTTGTTTTATATTAAAAATTCTGCCATGAATCTTGGAAATTTTTACAGATAAGAGTAATTTTTCATGTAAGTCGTTCGTATATTTTATATTATTAATTTAATCACATAGCCATCGATTTACAAAATTAGATTAGCAACGTTTATCTTGTATTTTTGGTAATACAAACAACAGAAAACAGAAAATTTTAAGATTAAAAATCGCTTTATCAGTCTTATAATCTACGAACAAAATTAAATTTTTATGTTATCTATAGAGATTTTAATTATAAATATAGTACTGTAATCCATTTATAGACTTACAAAGTAAAGAAATATAATTTATTTTCAAATAAATTAGATTCTATCAAGAACCGAATGCAAATTCATGTAAAACAGTCTTCATTTAAATTCATTATAGAGTAGCCTCGCGCCCGCGAATTCGCGACGCTCGCTTGGGCGCTGCGAATACGCGGATGCGAGACGGTTTTATGTAGATCATCCTGTATTAATGAAAATTTTCGATTTAATTTATAATTTTTAAAAAAGATAAGTTGCTAAAATGTTTATTAATTCATTTACAGTGCATTTTTTATTTATGTATTCTCTGTAAATTATCTGTTAATTAATATTTTATGGATCTCTGTGCGATCAGATATTACCACTTACTAATTTTGTGTGCTGTCAGAGAAGAATGGAATTATTCTTATTAAATTTTTGCATATTTATGACAACGCCTAAGATTGCAAGCAAACCCTATACTTTCAAAAAGACAAAATCAAATCAATAAATATAAGTTAAAAAGAAGAAATGAAAAAACTGAATATCAAACCAGGAATTCACGCTGTGGTAAAAAATCAAGATAAAATATTTTAGAATTACAGTTAAAAAAATCTTAAATAGAATTCCGAATTTAAAAAATGTAAATGAATATGATAAAAATTTATTTACCGAAAAGCATCTTAATATATGTGAAAATTTAATTCTTTTGATAATTTCAGTCAGCAGAACATCTTATCGATTGTGAATAAATATAGTAGTTTTAAATTAATTATAACTGAAACTAATTATAATATTGTGTTAAAATGGGAAACAAGAAATGAGTAAATAGGATAATATCGAAAATTCAAAATGAAGCTCAGAAAAAAAATCAGCGAAATCTTCTTCTATACTAGGGCTGTCCAAAAGGCGACCCGCCAAGCCATTTTGTGCGGCCCGCGAGCCTTTCACGATTTGTGATATAATATTACTTTTTATGTTTTTCTTTCACTTTTATTTATTACTTTTTTAAGAGATTAATAAAAAGAATCCTAAAATTGAATTATATTAATTCAACTAATTAATTTTTCTTAATTATTAGTAATTATTTAATTATCAACAAGCTATCGATGACATCACATTTTTATGACTTTCAATCACATCAATTTTAGTTTTAGCTATTTTAGTTTAAAGTTTTGAATTGTGACTGTATTTTAGTTATTTTTTGGTTTCTAACACTCATCATTTCAGTAACTGTGTGACTGTTGTTGTGAGATTCTGTTTTAATTTTATTTTACTGTTTAATTTATTTTTATTTTATGTTTTAATTTAATTTTATTTTACCGCGAATTCGTTGCATTTGTGAAATGAGTGAGAAAAACATAAAAGAAAATGAAAATCGAGTATATCGTAGCGGTGGGGAAAATGACTTTTTCATAAAAAATCACATGGGTAAACTGCTTTGTTTAACGAACGTTTTCCTAACTTTTGTGATTTTGGTTGATAGTAATCTCAACATTTGTTAGTACTTATTTGTGTGAACATGAAGATAGTTAAGAATCGATTCAGAACCCGCCTTGGAGATTCTTTTTTAACAGGAATGGATGTAAATATCCAGCCCTTGTAAATGCTGTTGTCCGCCTTTATTTATCATATTAAATAGGTAGATAGATATTATTTTTATATATTTTAAATGTTTATATTTTATAACTTTTTGTTAACATGTTTATTGGATGCAATTTGTTAAAATATTTTTATAAGTTTTTGTTAACATGTTTATTGGATGCAATCTGGTAAATATAATTTTGTTATAAGGTTTGTATGTTTATTGGATGCAATCTGGTAAATATAATTTTGTAACAAGGTTTGCTAATCTGAAAATAAAATTGGTTTCCAAAAAGGGTTATATTTATGTGTTCCGTTTGTTGAGACAATAGCGTATCAAATACCAAAGCCTCGCCCCCTCTTTTGTAACTGCGGCCCTCCATATCTCTAGTAAACACAGCTATGGCCCTCGGGTCAGGAGTGATATCTCTAATAAACACAGCTATGGCCCTCGGGTTCATTATAATTGGACAGCCCTGTTCTATACTGTAGGTCAGGATTTGGCAACCTTTTTGGTGAACGGGTCAGATTTGACAAAAACCAAATTCGAGCGGGCCAAAATTGAACCAAATTTGATATTTGGTTCAATTTTTGTTGTTGCAAAACGCAAAGTGTGTTCTAAATTTTCGTTATTTATTCTCGTTCTATGTTTTGATTTCAAGAATGCCATTTTTGAAAAAAATTGTTAGCATCTGTACGTGCTTCCGAGCAATGAAATTATTATTTTTTTTTTTTGGCATTATCAATTAAGTTTGGAAACATTTAGGAATCTAAATTTTTTTTAAATAAATTTTTGATAATTCCATAAATTTCATTTTCAGATAGGTGTTTTCTTGCAGCTCGATTATTTCAATTTTGAATTTTTTCGGGAATTTTGTTTATGTCCGATATCATGAATGGAAGGGAAAATATATCAAAATAAGACTCTTGACTTCTAAAATCGGTGAAGAAAATAATTAGCTAAATTTAAATAAGTCGTCAAAATAAAGTATCAAATTAATTTTAATGCAAAGCGTTTTATAAAGAGCCAGATTTCTATATATATTTTGAACATGGTTGCGAGTCAGATTTCAGACTTATGCGGGCTAGAGGTTGCCCACTCCTGCTGTAAGTCAATGATAAAAATTAATAATTCTGTATTACTCTAATGATTATTTTATTAAAATTATATTAAGCTGAAATATATAGGAATATCTGTACTAGAACAACATATCTAAGAATTCGTTATTCTTAAAAATATTTATTTTTTAACAGTTACTGAAAAACAGAGGAGTACATTTAATACAACGAAAAATAGTCTCGTTCTTTTGTTTCAGAAAATTTTATCAAAAATAAGTATAAAAACGAATAAGATTATAATAAAAT
The DNA here is from genome assembly GCA_000484575.1 of Olivierus martensii. Lineage (NCBI taxonomy): Eukaryota > Metazoa > Arthropoda > Arachnida > Scorpiones > Buthidae > Olivierus > Olivierus martensii. Next base: position 16,408 of record AYEL01060870.1, on the reverse strand, counting down.
CAAGCAATTTTGTATAAAATTTGATGAATATTCATATAAATATATACAATACTGCTTTTTCAATGATAAAAGTCCCGAATAGTGAGGATACAACGGAAATAACACCGATAGTAAAATGACGATAAGATGAATAAACTTTCAAAAGAATCGTATCTCTATCTAGTATAAGGGACGAGAAAATAGATCATGAAATTCCAATATAAAAAAAGTATTTACTGCAGATGCTTTTAAATTGATAGCGCACCGAATCATGTATCATTATGTGGCCCGGTGCGCGCTGCCATATTGAAAGCCAAGGTAGTTTTTGGAATAAATATTTTATCACAACGGAATTGCCAATTCGCATTTTTAATTATTTATCAATTTTGGGTACGAATCTTTAATTCTTTAATTACAGAAAGAATTAAGATACTGCACTGTATTCACATTTTTCAAAGCGACGATTGTCATTTACTTGGTCACTGATCTTCTGTCGTGCCATGCGTCTAGTTACGCGCGAAATAGCCTGAGAACTTTCAAGATGGCGGCACGCACTGATTTAAATACTGCGTGCGATAAGTATTTTTATTTCATTGTCTATTTTTTGTCGCATGCATTGGACAGATTCTTTTCGAGATTTTTATTTGTTTATCGTCATTTTTGGATAAGTTATTATTGTTATGCATCTCTAGTCTAAACTTGTGTCTTTTCCAATTTTGATTTTAATATGAGGATAAAACGATTAATTTGAGAAGAGTTAAACTATTTATATCGTTTGTAATTATGAGGATTATTTTATAAGTAAAATATATGAAATACTTATTGATGATGATATGTAAAATTATTGAAATATAATTATTAAAACAAATTGATAAAATTTAAATGTCTGGATATTTAATAATATTGTTCTGGCATTAAAAGGCATTCCCAAAAATACCGTAATAAAAAAATTCAAATGTGGCAGGATAAATTTCACGATTGATTGAATATAAATTTGACCGAAAAAGTGAATATTTTGTGTTTATTTAATTGAAAATGTTATGTTAATTATTTCCATCTTAAATACGAGTATTTTAAGCAGAATTGAAAATATTCGATAATCTCTTATTACTTTAGAACTGAATATTTATTATCTATTATAAGAAGAATTCAGTGAAAGGAAAAACAAACTTGACTTTTGATTATGTTCAGAAAAACTGTATACAATACTTAAATATAAAAAACTGTTTTCATTTGAGAGGAAAAGGATGAAACTATTTTAGTATTTTCTTCCTTTTTTAGCATTTTTATATAATTTCCAGTTCAATGAACTTTATTATTGCAATATGAAGCAAACAATTTTTTAAGTAATAACATAAATAAGTATTCTTACATTTGTGTATGATATTAGTGATTGTTAGGTAAGTATATTCATATTTTCAATATATTGTATATATTTACATTATATTCTGAATAAGCATATTGCATTATATATTTACATATTCTGGATAAGCATATTGCATTATATATAGTATTTTTATTGTAAATAAAAACGGTATTAGTGTTGGAATAAAATTTTCAACGAAAACTAATCTGATGTCCTACTCTGCATACTGTTTACAGCAAAAAAAGAAAAAAAAAACCCAACAAAATCAATCCTGATTTTATTTTATCTATTGTAAACAACTATAAATAAAATGCTTAAAAGTAACTTAATCATTCAAATTTAATGTAAATCGTTAAAAAAAATCAGTGAAAAAAATTAATTGTAGACGAATTATCTTACATGATAGAAATATATTCATCTACTTTATCGATATTTTTACTATGAAAATATTATTTTAAATATTCTATGAAAGTACAGTTACATGATACTGTATTCTAAAGAAGTTAATAAAATCATTAATTATGTTAAAAATTTAATGGACCAGTAACTATATAATAAATTTAAAATAAATTTTTATTAAGTTTAACTTCACCTGTCTTTTTAACAGTTATTTTATTGATAAAAAATAAGCATAGTTATCAGAATAATGATGTTGATCTAAAGATGATAACTTAAGTCATCTTTACAAAAGTTAAAAAACTTATGAAAATGATAATTAGTTATATTTGAAGATATAAATTAAAGAAATTTTTCGAAAATAATTAATGTTGTTAAAAAGTATTTACTATAAAGATGAATGAATTAAACATCTTCAAATAAAATTTATAATAAATTCAAATATTCTACTTTACAAGATGAATAAATTAAATTTTTGAATAATAATTACTGTCAATGTTAATTAGTTAGGTAGTGATTTTTTTATTCACGTTCAGTTTGACTATATAGTCTATCCAATTAATTGAATTCAATTAATTGGATAGACTATATAGTCAAACTGAACGTGAAAAAAATAATTACTGTATTATAAAATACTGTATATATCGAAATTACTAGAAATTTTGCTACTTTCTGTAAGATATTTTAATTGGAAAATGAGAACGTTATTAATACTAATTCGGAGAAAAATTCTTTATCCCAAAACAGTTATATATATATTTTGATATATTGGGATAAATAACGTTATATATACATATACAATATACTGAATTTATAATGATTAAGTTAAATGTTTCTAGATATTCTGAAACATTTAATTTTAATCACTATAAATTTTCTTTTCACTATTTGAACATAACGAACTGGATGGGATTCTTAATGCCAAAAATTTCTTATTTTAAATTTCTATTTATATGTATTGTATAAATAAATAAATACATATACATACATATATACATTCTGGGATAGTGAATGCTATATAAATTTAATTAAAGAAGGAAATGAATAGAACAATGGTAGTCAAATTGCGGCTCTTTGATAACTTCAGTGTGGCTTCATACCATGAAAGTTAATATGGAGCAAATACTTACTTAATTTAAAAATTATATATTTGTAATTTTTTTATTTATTATAAAAAGTAGTATGCATATATATATGAAATAAATGCGCGTAAAATATATAATGAACAATTTTTGAAACCACTATTTAAAGATTGCCCGAAAAACTAATGCCCAGAAAGAAAGCAATGAGAGCCACTCTCATTGACCCAGAAAGAAATTGATTGCGGCTCTCAACTGTTTGATATTCTCCTATATGGCTCGTAGTGACACGAAGCTTGGCCACTCCTGGAATAAAAGAAAAAGCATCACTGAACTCAAAGGAAATATTTTGTCAATTCAAGTGAAATAGTTACGGATAGCATGATATATATGTCAGATACTTTCCACAGTAGTGGTTCCCAATGTTTTCGTTATCAATGACTATTCTGTATTTTTTACCATATTTAGCATGCAATAACATGCAGCATATTTCCATTGTTTACTAAATGCCAATATTATATAGGCCTACAGAAAATTCGTTATATTTTATGTTTTTTAATGCGCGAAGATTGCTATTTTTATTATTACTTATTTTTTGAATAAATAACACTCACATTCTCTCTTATCATTAATTTTTTCGAATACCGGTATGTTATAAGTTTTCTAATCGAAGAAAACTTCTCTCTATAGAAAATAGGAGAAAAGTTAAAGTTGTTTTAAATTTTTTAACAACAACTTTTACAGCAGTTGCTAATCCCTATTACAAACATGCAAAAAATGGATGCGCAGCGGATATATATTGCAAATAAAATGCAAATTTATTATAAAGTTTTTTTTTATTATTTTTATCCTTCGCCTTATCGTGGATAAATGTTTCTGGTAAAGCCTTTTCAGATATTGAAAATAGGTCATGTCTTCTCTAGGGATAGGAGTCTCCAGGTGTTTTTTTATAAAAGTTGTTTTATGCCGCTATCCATATTTATAAATACAAAACTGTTGTTCTCTTCAGAGTTCATATCTAACTGTTACTCTGGAGAAAACTTAAAAAAATTCAATTATATTTTTCTGTTAGTATTTCGATTCAAGTCATTGATCAAATTACCTAACACAAAATGAATAAGTTTTCTGCATTTAGAACCAAAGAAAAAATAAAAATCCAAAGAGCTGTTGTAATAGTGATATCAGCTGGAATATTTTGTATAATCTGTAAAACAGAAAATCAGTAATTTAACTTATTGCTAAGACAAAAAAGTAATAATTGAATAAACATACAGAGGAATATAATTGATAAAAGATGGTGAAGATAAAATAGTTTATTCTACAAGAGTAAATCAGTTTTTCGATCTTTTTCAGTTACTGTTAAATAAATTAAAAAAATATAAAAAATTAAAAGTTTTAGAAGACACATTTAAGATATGAAATTGAAAATAATTCTGTATGAGAATAACAAAATTGAATATTAGAAATAGGATGAATGAGAATAAATTTAAAGAGTTTCATAGAAATATCTAAGATAAGAAGTGGAGAAAAATTTCAGAGTAACTTAATAAGAGTTAGAAATTAATTTCTGAAAATACTAAACAAATATCAACTGAAACTCGTTTAATAAAGTAATTTCTATTATTAGACAGGTTGCAGATAATATTTATATTTACAATATGTCGATTATGGAAATAATGAATTGTGCTGTATTAAGAGAATGAATTGATTTTTTGGATAAGCTTTCTATTTGTATGGTAACTTTCTTTAAAAAATGAATTAGTGATAATGATTAATTCTTTTGTATGATTTATTTTCAACTTAGATGATATCAGCTAAAGAATGCTGAATTATTGTGCTGTCTGGCTTTTCTCAGATGGGAAATATTTATTTTTATGAATTCTTAACAAACTTCTTAAGTTAGCTACTATTTTAACTTAAACCCCGATTGATTAAGAAGTGACATATTTGAATGTAATGTTTTTCAAATAATAATAATATAAATCTGAAAGTTTATCTTTTACTTGATGAAAGTTAATTATTAAAAAAGGAAACTGTTAATAGGAAAATACTTTTCTTTGTTTAGCATTCAAAATTTTTTAATGCGGTATGTTTTAGTACCATATTTTCCGTCAATTAGAAAGAAATACACTTCAGTTGGAATGTAAATCAGATTAATTCCTCAATGAGAAATAATTTTATTTTCAAATTGTAAGATGAAATTAATTTTGCAATATTTATTTTCAAATTTTTTGAAATTTTAGTGTTTGACGAAGTTTTAGTAAAGAAATATTCATTGGTGGAAGTACTTTTTAATACATTACACTATTTTAATTTGTAGATTCATATATTAAAATATTATTTAAGAAGTTTATTTCTATTTTAATAACATTTCCAAATTCAATAAAATTGATTATAATTAAATTGAATTAATGTTGATTTTAAATTTTTATTATGAAATAACATAAACTGCGAAGAAAGAGGCATAGTTTACACAATATATATAGTGAAGAAGCTTCAGAAGAAAGGATAAAATAGCTGATCCGCGGGGTTAAATTAAGTAGAAGGATATTTTGGTCAATTGTTATTTTGTGCTATGAAGCGATGTCAATATAGCGAACCATTTTTTCCTATTTCTTAAATCTCATATATAATAAAATCGGAAATAACTCCACAAAATGAACAAAATAAAATAATTTAGAGCTTAAAGTACGATAAATCTTTCTAAAACATTTTAAATTTATGTTGGAATACATGTGTCATATTCTATTGTTATATTTTAATTAATATGCTTTTTTGGATTGAATTTTATTTCTTTATGTCAGCTTTTCTCTAAGGCAGCTTTTTTATAATTAATATTATATTTATTCATTTATTTTTATATATGCATTTATATATTTTATAAGGATTTTTCCTTATTTTCATTTTATTCAATTATTTTTTGTTTTATACTTATTGTAAACAAAAAAATTTAATATTCTAATTTTCATTTATCGTTTAATTTCAAAGTATTCAAAATGTAGTATATAATTCAAAACGTCTAAAACATATATAACACGTCTGTGCATATATAACATATATAACACGTCTGTGCATATATAACAGGAGATGTCATTTAAATATACTGATTTTTTTAGAAATATAGAATCTCTCATTTTTATAAAATCTTGTATAGCTTAAAAATATTTTTTAAATATGAATATTAAGATGATTTTAACTTTAAAAATAAATTTAATTCTTTAATTTATATGTATATTCAAAAATATTTTTCAGATTAGATTCAAAATAATATAGTGCTGCATATATAACAGGAGATGTCATTTAAATATACAGCGATTATTTTAAAGTATAATTTCATATTCTTTTGATGCAGCTGAATTTTGAAATGGAGAAATTCATATTGAAAAATTTTAGAATAAAATGAAAAGAATTTAGAAATTTATTACAATAAACATTTAAATATCTTGCCTGAGAATATGAAATTTCGAAATAGATAAAGTTTAATTTCAAAGTATTCAAAATGTAGTATATAATTCAAAACGTCTAAAAATTTTCGCAAATAAACAAAATTGCTTTTAGATCTTTTAAATGATAAAATATCATTTCGAAATAGATAAAGTTTAATTTCAAAGTATTCAAAATGTAGTATATAATTCAAAATGTCTAAAAATTTTCGCAAATAAACAATATTGCTTTTAGATCTTTTAAATGATAATGTTACGAACAGAATAGTCGATTATGTGAATAGTAACTTTATTGAACTGAATACATTGAGATATTTGCCATGGGTGTTGTGTTTTTTTTTTTTTTTTTTTGACGAATTGTGAATTCAAAAAATATTTCCCTATCCTCTTTCAATAACTTAAAAGATATTTCAATTCAACAAATGTTTAAGAGAATGGATCGGAGTACAAATTTCCAAGGAAAGTAATACCGTCCACCCTACAGCATCGGAATCCACAAGGGAATTTTAGTTCTCAAATGGATTCCACCGGTTTCGTATCTGCCAAAATTTTCAGGCACTGCATTTGAAAATAAAGTCGCATTTTTGTTTAACCAGTTTCTATAAGTAATACGGGAATCGATTTTGGATAATTATATTATCGATAACGTTTTTAGTATTGGGCAATGGATTTTAAATTACAAATTTATTTTAAAATTAGATTTTAGAATAAAAGAGAGGAGAATAATAGCCATTTAGACTTTCAATAGAACTTAATCTAATGGGTCATATAAAATTGTTTTATAGATCAGTAAATCAATTATCGTTGATTCAAATAATGATTTGTCGAATAAATTCATTTTATTGATAAAAGTTTTAATATTCTATAGTTTTTTTTGATCCTTGGCCTATTTTATTATTTGTACATTTCTTTCGATCTCTATCTCGATCAATCCGGCCTTCAAACAATAAAACAGTTCAAAATCTTTTATTTTTCAACGAATATATGCATTTCGAGTTGAAGGCTTAAATTGCCTTCACTCCTCATCAGTACAGATGCAATTCTCAAAATTCTTTTCCATACTAATTTACATAATATTTGATATTTTCTTCATCTGTTCAAGTGCCTTTACATCATATATTTTCTTTTATATAATTGATATTTTCATCATCTGTTCGAACAGATAATGAAAATATCAAATATTATATAAATTACCATGGAAAAGAATTTTGAGAATTGTTCAAAACAGTACATTGATGAGCAGTGAATGCAATTTAGATCTTCAACTTGAAATGCATATACTCAATGGAAAATAAAAGATATTAAACTGTTTTTGTTGTTTGAAATCCGGTTTGGTCGTTTCCAGAAGACATACAAATTTTAATATAATTTGCTGTTTCTCTTATAGTTTCTTTCAAATTAAACAAAATACGAAAATATAGAAATCTCTCATCTAATTTGAAGCGGAATAGGCCTATTGAAGAGTCAGTTATTTTTATTTTCTGAATTTTTTTCTTGACTCTAAATTAAAAATATCCCAAATGTAGCCAGGCCTATATTCAGATTTAATTAGATAATTATTTAAAAAACATTTTTAATAAATTTCATATTAGAAAAATCTAATATAGAGTTTAATGGGATAATATTATCCAAAATTAACTTATCAATAAAATATTACAAAACGATATAACTTAACAAAAACAATGTTCTTATTTAAATGGAATACATTAAAAATAGAATGTTTTAATGAAAATAAAAAAATATTTTTATTAATTTTAAATAATTTTTAAATGACTAAATATTTTAGTAAACTGACTACAGTACAGTAGCCTTTTGGTATATAATTAATTATTAATAAGTATTATGTGTTATCAATTAATTAATACATATTATTCAATTAACTATTTAATTAATGACAATAATTAATATGCTTGAACCGCCTTCAGCAATAGAAATTTACCTTTAATTCAGTCCGATAAAGATTTCTATGTTTCCTCTATTAAATCTACGAATATTTTTTAATGGAGGAAACATAGAATATACTTTTTAATGGTTTTAATAAAAACACTGTACCATAAAGTGAAGGCAATTTCACAAACTATAATATTACGTTTACTATCCAATACTATTATATTATATATATAATGTAATATAACTATTATGGTATGTTATACTGTAATAGTCTGTATAAGATTTAATTAATATTAATAAATTTTTATACTTAATAATAACTTTTAAATGTGTTGCTTAATATAAATAATCTACATTAAAATATTTTATATTGAATGTTTTTGTTTCATTTAAAGATTTGAGAATGTAGTTTTACTGTAAGATTTTACAGTATTATCTAACATATCTCTACAGCATTATTTAACATATCATATAAAATAAAATGTATATTTTGCTAAGCATAAAATGATTATCCAATGACTTTCTTATCAAGCAAACAGCAAAATATTAATATTTAGTTCAATCTTTAATAAAACATCAATATAATTTGAATACTGCAGTAATGTAAGATTAATTAAAGCCTAGAAAATTTAAGCAATGTTTTAGGTTGGAGTTTATAATTGATTCAATAATGAATAGGAAAATAAAACAAACCAAGAAGTACAAAATGTATTGATTATTATAAAAAAGTTTTTTCATTTTCTTAACGTCATCATTTTTCTATGAATTGGGTCGGTAGAGATAATAGATTTAACATATTTTTACATGATAGATGCTTAATGAATAGGAAAATAAAACAAACCAAGAAGTACAAAATGTATTGATTATTATAAAAAAAGTTTTTTCATTCTCTTAACGTCATCATTTTTCTATGAATTGGTCGGTAGAGATAATAGATTTAAAGCATCTATCATGTAAAAATATGTTATGTATAGTACTAATAAATTAGGATATTTCTTACAATTTAGATGCAGCTGTTTTGGTTGATATTATTTGTATTACTTTTGTGAATTTCGACTAAGTGTCCTTATCCAATTTTTATATATTAAATGTTTTTGATTGGATATCATTTGCATTTTAGATGAAAATAGTTTTCTGAGAAAGATCATCTAACAACAATAACTTTTACGGAATATTAAGTATTACAATTATTCATTGTTCAATTTATTTTAACTTTAGTCAAAGTAGATTGAGTAATGCAATATTAATATAGACGATTTCATGGTGAAAGATTTCCTATTCCTTTCATTTGGCACTATTGGGTTGAAATTTTTACAAAGCTTTAGATAACGTGAGAAATATCTACATTTTGGTTTTCGGTTGAACAATGAAATCTAGAGAAGAGAATTATCCTCTTCTAGAACTCTTAATTTTAATCCGTATTGAGTCAAAATTTTTAAAGGATTTTAATTGATATCGATATTCCAAATTTAATCAAAAGCGATTGAATAATGCAATTTGCAGAAGTGTTTACGGAGAAGAAATCTTCATTTTTTCCATTTGTTTTGATCGATTGAGTTAAAGTTTTCAAGAAGCATCAAATGATCTAAGAAATAATATATATCCCAAACTTCATCAATATCGGTTGAATTATGCAGTCTGTAGTAATTATTACAAGATTTTAAACAGAAACATGTATCAATTAATAACTTAATATTGACATTAAAATTTATTTACATTATTCTAGAACGAAACTTATAATGTTTATGTAATAATTGTAATTAGATTTAATATTATGTTATACAATCTTGTTTTGATAACTTAATAACTATTGTAATTACTATCGTTCTTTTATTTACTCTTATTGTTATTAATTAGATATTTTATTTAGTGTGTTCATTTTTCATTGTTTTTATTATTTTAATGTTTTTTTTATCAGTTTAGATTTTTATTTTTGACGCTTATAAGCCTAGTTAATATAAACTATTAGATATTTTATTTAGTGTGTTCATTTTTCATTGTTTTTATTATTTTAATGTTTTTTTATCAGTTCAGATTTTTATTTTTGGCGCTTATAAGCCTAGTTAATATAAACCAACATAACTAATATTTTTATATAAATATTATATACTGCTTGTAAAATAAAGGAATTTTTGTTAAATCTAAGATATTAAAAATATAAACAAATAAGAATTCCTATAGAATCAAATATTCAATATCTTACACAATAATAAATTTATCATTTTTTGAAAGACAAACAATAAAGAATAAAATGTGATAGATCTATTATTGTTCTATAATTCATAACCCCTCTAGTGATCGTAAATTGTTAATTTTAAATGTCTGTTTTCAGCAAAATGACATTTTTCAAGGATGTTAGAAAAACTATTTTCATAGAAAAAATGAAACTCAAGAGTATAATAATACTTTATTCTAAAATATAATTCCAAGTTCTCTACATGCAATGAAAGAAAGGCGTTAAATGTGTTTTTTATATTTTTTTCTCATCCTTTCAGAAGAAATTATTGTAGTCAAAACAATAAATTTCTCAAATCGATTAGGTTTCGAACAATTCATTATATGACTGCAAACTATAGAAATGTCAAAAATGTGATTGCGTTTTAAGAATACTTCAATAAAACGTTTATCCGGAAAAAATCTTTAGAAAATATGTCTTAAATCAATAGATGATATAATTTTTCCCCTATTTTAATTAATTTATTTTATGGTATAAAAGTATTTTTCAAAATATTTTTTACTTAATTTCAATTATAATTTTGACTTTATCATTGTGAATTTTTTTTTTTCATTGTGAATTAATTCAATATTAAGTAAAAATTACCCATACGCGCATCCATGAAGACGGAAGTACGAAGCGCGTCCTGACGTTAATAGTTATGGCAAATCTTTTTGTTTTGTCGCATTCTTGCCCTACAGCTGGAGTGTCTGCCACACAACAGACTTGATTGCTTACAGTAAATTTTTTCCTAGAGTCATAATATCCATCAATCAGCAATTTAGAGGCATGGACTAATAAACCAAACTTTTACCCTATAAATATATTTGGATTAAATAATGTATCATACAACATGATTTATGGAAAGCTAAATATCCAAAAACACATTTAGCATATCTTGAAAAAGTAGAAAAAATAAACACTAGCATATTCAAATAAAATCCTATCAGATGAGCACATGAATATATTATATATTATAAATAATTTATAACTTTAATAAATTTTCATATGATCATTCAAAAAATTAAGAATATTAAGCTAAAAATGTTTCAATGTCATTTGTTTTTCTATACAAACATATAACATACGTTTGCAATGAAAAACAAATGATTGCTTAAATGAAGTATATTACTCATCGATGATATTATTATATTACAAAATAATACTACTTTTACATTTCGTTACATTTATTTTAAATATATTATTATAAATTTCTATTTATAATATATCTATATATAAAACGAAGAAGTGGTATTCACAATAGACCATTCTTTATAACAAAAATATAGTATAAGAGTGAAACACTGGCAAGAATCTAGTTTACCTCTCTGAGTTAGGCTGTCGCTAACCTTAACATGAAATCAGAAACTTGAGCCTATATCCAATACGTTCTTGGTTGTAAATAATATTTTATTTGAAAACCTTTGTCTCACTTTTTCATAATTAACCTCAGGCAAGAACTGAAATGCAGCTGTCAATGTTGGGCGCGTCGCGTTGCAAAGTGCCGCGCGTAACACAAAATCATCAGATAAAGATTCGCCTCCACCGACTGATTGATAAACAGTAAGAATCGAATATTCCGTTGTGTTAAAGATTCATTTCAAAAAACCTGTACACATCAGAAAATTAAAGATGATTTGACTCCACTGACAGCCTGTTATCGTCATATCATCATTGTTAATTTATTATTTAGATTCATGTTAGGTTTAGCGACGCGCCTAACTCAGAGGCAAACTAGATTTTATTAAAATAATGAATATAATAACTTAAGTTACAGTGAATTTATTATAATTCTTTATACATCTGCATCCTTTTTAGCCCATTAGCAAAACTAAAATCGTTAGTTTAAATCAAATGAGAATTTTTAAATAAACGGAAAAGCATCATATCAAAAAACAACAAATACTATATACGTTATACGCCATCTTCAATATCCGCAGTCGAAAGGACGGTTCGGTCGGTCATCATGTGGTCACCATATATAATAATCCAGATAGATAAATCACTTACTTCACTTTGAGTTCGTCCACTTCGGCTTTCCATCTTCCAGCTTCCAGTTGTAGTCTAGCTTTATCCTTAGCAGTGTCGTCCAGTAATTTTCTGGCATCCGACAATTCCCTTTCATACAAAGATTTAATGCTAGTCACTTCTCTAGTGGCTGTTTCTTCTGTGCTCTGTAGCTGGATGGATAAACGATTATTTTCCGCTTCTAGATTTCTTACTTTCTCTATGTAAGTGGCCAAACGGTCATTGAGATTCTGTAATTCCGCTTTTTCCTGCAATCTGGTTATTCTGGCCGGACTCAACGGAGATTTCGGTCTTTCGTCCGACTGATTAACCCGACTAGATGCTGCCGATCTCCGACTCTTCGATGACATTTCGAATTATAAAAACAAACGAGTAATAGCCACTTCCTACCTCTCCAACGCCTCGGCACGGAAGTGAGAAAACAAGACACTGCAATCTCGCATGTCGAAAGACGGATGGCAGCGCCCATCGCGGAAGAAAGAAAAAAAAAAGAATTCTATAATTTTCTTCCCAGTTCCAAACAATAAATTTATTTATTAATTTAAATTATTAAATATTAATTAAATTAATTTATATTTGATTAGTTGACATTTTTTTATAGATCAAAACTACAGGAAGTGATGTCATTTCTATTCTCGTCTGTCAGAACATTGGTCAGAAGCGCTCCGGTATTCCCACGCCTACTTTTCATCCGTTAATTTCCAAAATTTAAATCTGAACTTGTTTTATAAGAGAAAATTTACATAAAAATTATCATTTTGATCCTTTTTAATAAAAAAGACGCGATTGAATAACTATAAAGGAATAAATATAGCATATCAACTAAAAATAAAATTTTGAAAATTAAATTAAATAATTGTGTTTTTGCCTACATTTTCCATAAGACATGAGTTAAAATATATGTAAAAATTAAAAATATTTTTTTTTTAATTATAGAATATATGGAAAAAATGGAAAACTATTTATGAATAAAAATCCACTATTTAAATCACATTCATAAAAGGATTTTCATGAATAAAATCCAATATTAAAACTTTCATAAAATCATCGATGCATAAAATATATGGATATCGTTAATTAAAAAAAATCAACTGATTTGGTAAAATACCATGACCATTGATAAAAATCTAGTATTCGTAGATAAAATCTGATTAAATTTAATAAATTAATATAAAACGGATGGAAATTTTGATTTAATTAAATTAATATAAAATCGGCATTCGATCCAATCAGAATAATATACTGAATAGAGAAGAAGTTGGACATACAGAGGAAAGCGATCGATAGTATAAAAAAAATGAACTCAGATTCAAATGAAGCATAAACCAAAACCATCGATGACCAGAACTTAATTTGCAATACATTATAAACTTAATTTTCACAACACATCAAAGAAAACGATTTCCAAATTTGGTCCATAGACGGAGACAGTAAAATTAATATCTCTAAATCAATCAGTAGCTTTCTTTAAAAGGAGTGATATAATAATTTAAATAACAATATAGCCTTTTCACGTATCGGCTGCGTGAAATGACTATAAGAGTTCAATATAAAGAAGATGCGATAGAATCACGAGTCAGTCCTGACAATTATTCCATTGATGCTCAGGCTCAACCAGTCCGTGCTTATCCTTTGACTCTCCAGCCTGCCGGCCATAATTCAAACTAACTGGTGAACTCTGAAAACAGTTACCAGAATAGTATCTTTGGAAATACTGTACTTTTTTCTCTGTAATAGCTGCTTGATTGGATAACTCCTCATAGGTTATTTAATTTAATGAAAAACTCGATCTTTAGAGAATTTTTATTGCTGATCGGATGAGATAGCATCCAAAGATTTATAATGTAGAAACTTGATAGAATTATATTCCTAATTTATATTTAACCATCGATGTATTTTAATATTTGATTTAACGTAACAAAAATAGGGTGAACTGGCTGATATGATGTAGTTTAATATTTTATAACTTAAAAATTACTTAAATTTTTACGTTTAATTATATAGTGACAGCCGGTAAGCCCTCTCACCACGTCAAGGTGGGTGCCCTCGAGAGGGGATGGGACACAAGGCTCGAACCCGGGTCCTCCAGAGGGGAAAGCCGAAGCATTTCCACGCGGCCAATCCGGCCTTGTAAAATAGAAATGTCAAAAATGTGATTGCGTTTTAAGAATACTTCAATAAAACGTTTATCCGGAAAAAATCTTTAGAAAATATGTCTTAAATCAATAGATGATATAATTTTTCCCCTATTTTAATTAATTTATTTTATGGTATAAAAGTATTTTTCAAAGTATTTTTTACTTAATTTCAATTATAATTTTGACTTGTTTGAATAGATGGTCACAAAATAATTATATATATTCAAATATTTATTATATATATATAATAAATATTTGAACACCATTTAAACTATAGAGAATGCCTAATCAAATAATCAAATGCAATCACACTTACAGATAGTGATATGAAATTCATTTTACAGTAAGATAGAAATATAAATATTTATGAAGGTTTAATAATTAAAAATATATGAAAATATATTAATATGAAAAATTAAATGGAATGCATGCATTAGAATTATTCGAATTTATTCAAGCGTCATTAATACATAATCATATAATTTATTCGCTTAAATATGCCAACTTATGAATAAACATATGCGTAAAGAATTATTTTGTTTTGTTTATTTTATATCTAATAAATTATTAGCACAGATGAAAATTATTTATTTCGTTTGTGCTAGCAATTTATTCAATATCATAAAATCAACAAAACAAAATAATTCTTTACGCATATGTTTACTCATAAGTTGGCGCGTTTAAGTGAATAAATTCTATGATTAGCATAATGGATTAATACACGTGAATAATTCTAATGCATGCATTCCATTTCGATTTTTGATTATTAATATATTTTTATTTATTCAACTTTAATAAATATTTATATTTTTGTTACTCTAAAATGAATTTCATATCACTATCTATAAGCACGAATGCTTTTGATTATTTGATTAGACCCGGCAGTGGTTCTCAATTTTTTTTCTATTAATATTTTAAAATTTGGCGGCACACCTAAGTATTTTAAATAATAATATAGATTTAACAACGAATTTTTATTAATAGATTATTGTATTTATTTTTATTGCATTCAGATTACATCAAATTCTTATTAAGTTATAGCGCCACCTGCGGATTTTATCTTTTTAGAGAAACTATAATATGAATTTAAGTTTTATGCCTTAATTTTTATATTTTGAATAACTATAAAAAATTTTGGCTGTCGCAGAAATTCGAGAGTTAGATCTTTCTAACGATACTCTATTTATAGGAATCGGTGCAGTGGCTCGACTGCAAAATGGATATCTAGCCAACAATGTATTAATATTATATATGGCTCGTACAATTATATAAATATTATTCATTCTTAATTTTTCGCGGCACACTAGTGTGCCGCGGCATAGCGGTTGAGAACCACTGGATTAGACATTTTCTATATTCCATATGATATACAAATATTTATTTTTTATATTACTACACAAACGAAAATTGTTTATTTTCTTTTGTGTAATAACATAATGTACACTATACAGTAATATTTAGCTTGTTTGTTTTTATGTTACTGATGTTCACTTCTATCATACTTTTTTCTTTTTTTATAACAGTGGTTGATCATGTCTTCATTCTATATTTCTTTTTATTATAATAATATCTTTATGGAAATATCTCTGTTTTGATATATATATATATAATTATTTATTGATTTTTATTATTCAATATCGAAAACTTTGTTTTCGTTTTTATTGATTTTTTCAAAATTGAGCTATGAGTTTCATAAATATATCTATTTAAAAAAATCAAAATATAGTATTGTTTTAATTACATGTAAATTACACTCTATATAAACTTATTTATCTAATGCAATAATTAAAATAAATATATTTTTATGCTTTAATTTTATTTAAAATATAGGAATTTTCTATCAAATGATATATATATTTAAAATTAATTTATTT